>SJYO01049755.1:57330908-57376662 GCA_006410555.1 Capra ibex | reverse complement strand
CTAAATCCAGTATGGACTTACCAGATCGTCAAAAGGGATGAAAGAAGTTAAAGTCAGACTTAAACCATTATTCCTCAAGTACTAGACTCGGTGTCAGTCACGGACCAGAACAAAAACAACTGACATATCTCGAAGAGGTAGAAACCGACGTTTCTTATATTAGTTAGACTAAAGCCACAACTGATAGACCACTACAGGTACACATCTCAAAAGAGAACACAACAACCTTCTCCCACAAACGATACTGGTCACGTAAAAGAACCGTTTTGAGATAATCAGAAACGGGACGAAGTAAGGTGTAAGGTTCCGGTTTAAACGGACAATGAGGTCCACAAAGAACTGAAGGATGTAAACGTAAGGTCAGGGGATCTTACTTTTCGTGTAGAAAAAACCCACAATCAAGATTTTCCAGAACATCCAGAAGTATCTTGGTAAGTCGAAGTCGAAGAAGTCGCAACGACCAACCCCGCATCTGAACCTAATGGCACTATATCTTACCAAACGGAACCTTTACTTGTCTCTAGTAAGACAGCAAAAACTCTAACGTAGGTTCATGACGTAAAGCCTGAGAAAACAACTGGTACTACCGATAAGGTAAAGAAGACTCCCTAAGGACGGGAGTCATCATCTATATTACTAGTAGACTCAATTTAAGGGGGTAAGGTCAGGTAAAATCAAGAGACTAAGGATCTTACAATTGAAAGTGAGAACGGTAGAGAACAAACTGGTGAAGGTAAACGGAACTAAGTACCTGGACTGTAAGGTCCAAGGATACGTTATAACGAGAAATATCGTGGCCTGGAACGAAGATACTGGTCAGTGTAGGTGTCGACCCATAACAAAAACGAAACCAAGATAGGGAAGTAAGAAAGACCTCAATAAAGAGGTGACTAGAGGTCATCGTATAACCGTGGATGACTGGACCCCTCAAGGAGAAAGTCATAGGATAGTAAAACGGAAAAGTATGACAAGTACCCCAAGAGTTCCGTACTTATGACTTCACCAAACGGTAAGGGAAGAGGTCACCTGGTGTAAGACAGTCTCGAGAGGTGGTACTGGGCGGACAGAACCCAACGGGGCACCCGTACCGAATCAAAGTGCCTCAATCTGTTCCGACACAAGGATCACACTATCTAACTGATCAAAAGACACTCATACCAAAGTCACACAGACGGGAGACTACAGGAGAACGTTGTGGATGGTAGAATGAACCCAAAGAGAATGGAACCCGAACCCCATAGAGAAGTGCCGACGAGGTCGTTTCGCGTCTGCGACTAGGAATGGAAACTGCTTCCCATAGAGGAGTGGCGACGGGAAGGACTGGAAGTTCCACCCTATCGAGGAGATCCGGGAGGACGCGGGCGTGTCGGTGACGAGGAACCTACACCCCAACGAGGAGGGCCGACGACGGAGACCGGAATCCGAACCTCAACGAAGAGGGCCGATGGTGGGGACTGGAGACTGCACCCCATCGAGGAGAACCGGCGTGAATCACGCGACCAGAGTCGGCGGACACGAACCACGCGGCCAGCGTCGGGGGCAAAACCCTCGGAAATCAGATTAAAAATAGTAGTGACGGTAAATTGATACAAAAAGAAGTATTTTTAAGATCGACCCAAATATCGATAGAAAAGGACATAAGGAATTTTCCGTCACACGTTCACAATCCTCTCTGCCAATCTTATAATTTTTCTACGACTTTTAGGAAATAACGGGAGTACACGACCCCCTTCAAGTTGTTGGTTTATAGAATATCACTAAGGGACTCGCGACAACGTGAGTTGACCTCGTAGAGACATGTTCATGTTTCCGGATTCTAGTAGAACTAGTAGTTATACAAGAGTGGAAGTACATTCTTATTCCTTAGTTTGGTGTTATTACTCTCATGTCGGGACGTCGTTGAAATGAGCCTTTCTATAGAGTTTCCTATGAAAACTTGTATGGAAAGATATGGTCCGTCTTCGTATCGAAATCCAACGGATATGTATATAAACATCCTGAAGGGGCCACCGAGTCGACCATTTCTTGGGTGGACGGCTACGTCCTTTGCGTTCTCTGTACCCAAGGTAGGGACCCAGTCCTTCCACGGGACCTCTTCCCGGACCGTTGGGTGAGACCATAAGAACGGTCCTTTTAGGGTACCTGTCTCCTCGGACTCAGAGGAGAGGGTGGAGGGACGTCTCCACCCGACGTCAGGTATCCTAGTGTTTCTCAGTCTGTGTTGACTCGTGTTTGTGCGTGTATGTACATAGACATCTAGAATGACCCTATAATAACATGGTATTTGTTGTTTATACTTTACCCTGATGCCAAGTAGTTACTTTTAGAGGTTCTTAAATCATCTTCTTATTTCTCTTAAAAGACTCATAAAACCCTAAGTCCCTACCAAAAATTTATAAACAAAGACAAGAGATCAACCTCTGAACCATCATCCCTATTTTACACATCTTTCTTTCCTCAGACATAGTGGACCTTCACTATAATTGACTAATGTCATTTTCAATCTTAAAATTATAAAAGGATCCTCAGTTCATTAAAAGGTCCTTTCGTGTACAAGTTCTAAAATTATCTACAGGTTATTGGATCACTAAAAAAAAATTAGTGGACCCTGAGGACCCAACGAGGGATACAAAGTCCGACCAGTTTAGAAAAGTCTTTCCACATAAGAGGAACATGTAAAGAGAAAACTATCCTTAAATGACTTGTGGTCAATACAGGATCTGTAACACGATCTCTACGTTCTCTAGTAGGAGATCATCCACTCTTTTTATCATTTATTAATTCGTACGTTTGGTTATTCCGGTAAAATCTATGATTATTTGATGTAGTTTTCTTTCTTTCTTCGTAAAGGAATTGTGACATTGTAAAATAGGAGCAAACATCTTACTCCTAAATGATGGGTGAAGTTACTCCACCCTTTACCGTTAGGTGAGGTCATGAGAACGGACCTCTTAGGGTACCTCCCTCCTCGGACCATCCGATGTCAAGTACCCCAACGTTTCTCAGCCTCTGATGACTCGTTGAAGTGAAGTGAAGTTACTCCATTGCATCCATTTCTCGGACCTGTGTCATTTTCTTATATGTACGTGTGTGTGTGTGTGTGTGTGTGTGTGTGTGTGTGTGTGGTGTGTGACAGAGAGAATCGTTCTCTGATTTCGTTTTCCACTTGTCTAACAGTTTAAACACGTTAGGTCGAAAAGACAGTTCTGTACTTACCGATATTAAGTAGTTCTAAGACGATTTTTCTGTATTTTCCTACGTGGTCTTTGTCTTAAAACATGATGAACGTACTCTTACAACAGAATAGTATAAGAACTAAATGGTCCTCTACCTCCGTAATCGGGGAACTGGTGTCCGAGTTCTTTCGGGGACGAGAGGACAGACAGAGGTGGAGACATTTGTGTCCATAGAAAGCAACGTGGAAATGGGAACTCTCGGTCCACGATACGTTTCGTGAAATACACGAACGAAAGTCACTTCGGAACGTTCTTGGAGGAAACTTTCTATATTTGGAACTCCGAATAGAAAAACTTTGATGTTCTATAAAGATCGTGCAGACTCGGGTTTACTTGGACACAGATTGTCAACCCTTTTCTCCACTCTGGTCTCAAAGACCTTTATTTTATTTTGGGCTCCTATCCCGTGTCTGTACGACTACTGTACGACTGCACATCGTGGTTTCTCGCACTCACGTCCCCGGTGTCTCAGTAGAAGACTTGTGCACGCAGGTCCCGGTGGAGACACCCTACCGGGACGAGGGAAGAGATCAACTTAGACCTTAGAGAGACTAGGTACAACGGAGACGGACGACTTCCGCCCAGTGGAACTTCCAGTTGTCTCCACCAAGTTATTGACCTAAGAAACTTCCCCTCTATTTACCTTTGGTGAGGAGGATAGAAATATAAAACGACTGACTACTCCCGTGTCTGGGACCCCAGACGTTAAAACGACAGGAACCTCTATTCGATGATGATAATGTGTTTTTGTTATGACTATCGATAGTCGTGTGGACTCGACGAAAATTCCTGGAGGTAAGATCAACGGATCAAGAATATAACAGTAGATTTACGAACACACCCTGTCCCTCCCACTTTATTCCCTCTATTTTTACCAAGAATAACCTGAATGATAATTCCCACAGGTCACCGGTGACGTGTCAAGCTGAAAAGGTCGGTTTGAACTCTGAGAGGTCACCCACAGAACACACATGTGTTTACGTTAGTATAGAGTCAGGTACATGCCAGTCGGTACAAAGAAGGTGAGGTCTAAAGCCCGTCACAGATATACCTACCCCCTCCCACCCTCCCCTTAAAGTAAAGTTAGGGACTCTGGTACCCTTATCTATCCGAGGTGACGCTTGACATTCTACCCTTAGTGAACTACCCCTACTTCGGTGTTGGTACACGATGTCGGTAGTTGAGAATCCGCAGGACATACTGTTTTGAATCCGTGGTTTTTCTACTGTACCGGGTCTCTTTTCATACCCTTGTTCCTGTATAAACTGTAACGATTAAACCAAAGAGGACTCATACTTCCTTCTCTTCCACTTTGTTCGGAGTCTATTGTTTTCCTTCTTTTCTTTTGTGTGGTTTTTTCGGTTGGTTGGTTGGTTTATCCGGAGGCGTTTGGGTCATACGTATACTAGTGCAGATATATTTTAATATAAACACATGCAATATGTTTGTAATCTTCTAATCCTTTGTCCACAGTTATCATCGAACTGTAGTTGACTAAAAAACGTTATACGTAAAAAAACCCCATCGTTTTCGTAGAACGTCTTATTGCACGTAGTATACTGAGAGAACCACTTTTACTAGTTGCTTGAGTACTAAGACACATGTGTACAACATCCACATGTGTTCTTTCTTTTCTCTTTCCACACTTTCCTATGTCTACACATACTAAGACGATCCCGACGGTGCCACGTCACAGCGTCGGGACTACCGAATTGCTGTCCTTAGATAAAAGAGTCGGAAGACCTCCGATCTTCAAGTTCTAGTTCCACAGTCGTCGCAGCCAAAGAAGACTCCGGAGACAGGAAATGAATATCTACCGACAGAAGAGGGACACAAAATGTACCAGCGAAGAGACACAGGATTAGAGAAAAATTTTTTAAAATTACTTAAATAAAATTAACCTCCGATTAATGAAATGTTATAACGTCACAAAAAAACGGTGGGTGACTGTACTTAGTCGGTACCCACAAGTACACAAGGGGTAGGACCTGGGGAGAGGGAGGAAAGAGGGGTAGGGTAGGGAGTCCCAGCAGGGTCACGTGGTCGGGACTCGTGGGACAGAGTACGTAGTCCTGTAGTCAGTGTGACCTAATCCCAGGTGGGTACACTGGAGTAAAATTTTATCAATGGAGAAACATCTCAGACAGAGGTTTCTGTCAGTGTAGTCTCCATGACCCCCAATCCTTAAGTGGTCAATAGGAGAAAGTTGGGAAACCTTTGATATTCAAACAAAAGAGGCAGACACCTAGATAAAGATGAAACATATATTCAAGCAAACATAGTGTAAAAAATCTAATGTGTGTATTATCTCGATGGTATGCAATGACTATAAAGTAATTACCCGTATGTAGACCTTTTTTTGTATCAAACTTTTCTACGTGTATGGGGTCACAAGTGTCGTCGTGTTAAATGTCATCGGTTCTGTGCCGTCGTTGGATTTACAGGTTGCTGTCTATTTACCTATTTCTACACCATACAAATATGTCACCCTATGATGAGTCGGTATTTTTACTTTATTATAATAGACATCGTTGTCCCTACCTAGATCTCTAATAGTGTGATTCACTTCTCGTGCCTAAGGTGTTCTAAGGGTTTCCCTTTTATAGAGGATAAATCCTTTCGTGAACGAAGTCCTGCGATCCACCGCGACATTCGCTCCGTATCTCTATTCGGCTTCGAAAAGGAAGGAGACTCGTCTCACCTCCCTTTCTTTCGAAAAGTAAAAGTGTCGTCTATGGATAAAGGAGAGTGGACTTCGCGACGACACTACCAACTAGTCCTCAATCTTCTTAGACGTTTAAGGTCACACTCTCGACTCTGTAGACAAGACACAACGGGTGGTCGGTCCTTTTATGGCCACGAAAACTCTTCGGTGCAGAGACCTTACCCTATTCGGAGGGGAAGAGGTCATTGTTACGAAAGATAATCTCCGACTTTTCGTCGTCTGACGGGAGTGTTTCGTACCAAAAATAACGTCAGACACTATGTATGGTGGGACTGGACGTCAAAAACCAGTGTCAGACACTCTGTCGGAGACCCTGTGTTGGAGTCTGACCTCCGAAGTTAGACACCTAGAAGTCCCTTCCCACAAACGAGAGAGGTGGACCCCCATTGGACGACTAAGAAACCCTACAGACCCACTGGACGGACACTGTCGACCATGGGTGACTGGAGAACGTTTTCAGCACATAGGCCGACCGGCCTTCTTGCCGATGAAGCCAAGAGTGACAAGAACTTGATAAGGGAATTAATCACACCTATTCTCAAGAAGTGGGATCTTTTACCTTGTAGACGAAGAAACCCTACATAGGGTTTCCAGTGAAAACTTTTTTTAAATAAAATGACTATACATCAATTAAATGTTACAACTGATGATACATGGGGTCATCTAAGTCAATGTGTCTATGTACGTAAAAAAGAAAGAGAAAAAAAAGAGAAATTCGGTACTGTGTACCATACACCCTAAGAACAAGGGACTGGTCCCTAGTTTAGGTACGGAGGACGTAACCTTCGTGTCTCAGAATTGGTGACTTTTCAGGAGTATGTAAGAAAAAGTATTAAAAAAAAATAGTATCCTATAACTTATGAAAGGGGACACGACATGTCATTCTGGAACAACAGATAGGTCGAATATGTACTATCAAACGGAGACAATTAGGAATGGGTTACGTAAGGAGGCGGTGGGAGTAGGGGGAACCATTGATGTTCAGACAAGAGACACAGACACTCAAACAAAGACAAAGTATCTATTCCGGAACACACAGTATGAAATCTAAGGTGTATATTCACTATAGTGTACCATAAACGGAAAGAGAAAAACGTCTCCAACGAAAAGGTTACTTTGGGACAGACGTCAAAGAAGACATTATCCTTTAGTGTTCATCCTTTACAAATATCCGTAGTCCGTGGTGTAATCCGAAAGAGCCTATGGAGTTCGACAAATTAGGAACGTCACACGATACCAATAATAGTGGCAGGGACAAAAGTGTCTCCTTTGACTCTGAGTCTAAATTCCCTTGAACAGAACCTGGGTGTCGCTTCTTTACCAGTTCGACCCTACTCCTGAGACCGATGGACCGTAGAAAAAGACCACAGATCAATTAACGGGGGAAGACACAAGGGTGCTGGAAGTGTAAACGAAGATAACACCCCTAACAACTCGAACGGCCCACCGATTCACAATTTCTCAGACGGACGATCACGTCCTCTATACCCGAGGTAGGGACCCAACCCTTCTAGGGGACCTGTTCCCTTACCGTTAGGTGAGGACATAAGAACCGACCTTTTAGGGTACCTGTCTCCTCGGACCACCCGATGTCAGGTACCCCAGTGTCTCAGGTTGTGGTGACTCCTGACTCGTGACTCCTAACGATGTCAAAACGGGTACGAGGGATGTGGACTCGTGTTACCCATCCAATTATGTTCGAAGGACAAATAGGAGGGAGTCGACTTACCTTCTGGAGACGTCTTGATCTTCGGAGACTCGGGGCGACAGACACAACTGACGGGAGAGACGGTAGAGACGTCCCGGCATAATTGACCTTGGGAGTTCGGGGTGAGGGACCTCTTCCGTTACCGTGGGGTGAGGTCGTGAGAACGGACCTTTCAGGGTACCTGCCTCCTCGGACCACCCGATGTCAGGTACCCCAACGGTTCTCAGCCTGTGCTGACTCACTGAAGTGAAAAGTGAAAGTTCGGGGAGAATAGAAGAAAAAGTAAAGGGTTAGGTAGGAGGGAGAGAGTTGCGTATTTTACCTAATTTACTTACAACCGTAGTAAACGTGAACCGCTACTTAGTTGACAAATATGAAGTGGGGGTTTATGCAAAATCGACTCTCTAAGAGTTTAAGAAGATCAGTACTCTTTACAACTTTTCGACTCACCCAAGCCCGAAGTCTTGTGACCCACCGCGACAAGGTGAAGTTGACCCTACGTTTACCGGCTGAGCTCTACGGCGACGAAGTGACACGACTCAGGACTCTGAGGAGACCATAGGACGTACCAAACAATTAGAATCTGCACGCCTGCAAACCGAGATAAATGGTGAAATAAAAATAGAGAAACAAAAGGAAAGAAGGACACTTAAAGAACTAAAATAGTCTTCACTTTCACTTTCACTCCAGCGAGTCAGCACAGGCTGAGAACCGCTGGGGTACCTGACGTCGGATGGTCCGAGGAGGCAGGTGCCCTAAAAGGTCCCCTCTTATGACCTCACCCCACGGTCTAAAATAGTCTTTCACGGGGATTACGGAGGGACTACACAAAGAGCACAAGAGACGACCGGGAGTAACCAGATGGTCCACCGACGGAGAGTTAGAAATTTAAGACAAGAAGAAGCGTCGTGTGAGAACCTGGTGTCACTAGTAAGCACTATTGCTATGTGTCCTTTATCTCTACCTTTGACTTCCGGGCAGCCTACGACAGACTCCTTGTTGAGTTCAGAGGTCTCCCTACTACCACATCTTGCCCCGTACCTCCATACTTCTCTAAATTAAGAAAGAAACCATTCAAAAACAGAAAATTCTACGAAAACACTCCAAAAGTGTCTACTCTTATGACTCTAGGTCTCTCCGAATTCAGGACTGAATTCTGACACTTCAATCCTTCATCGTTTTGAAGATGACTAAAACAAAGCACTCCAGAAGGTGGTAGGTAGGTAAGTAAGTAGTGAGTAAGTAATTTTCTAAATTCAGGACTGAATTCGATCACGTTAATTCCTCATCCTTTCAAGACAATCTACAATTACTCGACAAAAGTGGTAAGTCAGTAGGTAGGTAGATAACTATAAACAGGTCTTAGATGGTACACAACGATGATATGACACGTTCCCACATGTTGCACCCACTCACGATTCAGCGAAGTCAGTATAACCTGAGACGTTGAGGCACTTGTCATCGGGCGGTCCGAGGAGGCAGGTGTCCTAAGAGGTCTGTTCTTATGACCTTACCCATAGGTACGGGAGGAGGTCCCCTAGAAGGACTGGGTTCCTAGCTATATATTATCTCTTGTTTTCTGGTTCAGGGTCCCTTAAAGGTAAAATCACTCTCCCTCTAATCCCTCTCTGTCATCTGTTGTCGTTGGTCATGTGTCACCCAGCACCTTACCGTCCTAGACTGAACACACGCACACGAGACGCACACGAGACGCACACGAGAGGACACTACGTACGTAATAGACTCGTCCACCGTTTCTCCACTCTCATCCTTTCTGTGCATACACGTGGTTGTTAGTATTATAGCCGTAAAAAGAATAACAGGACTGAGTAAAACAAGGTGACGAAAGGACCGAGGACGGATCGGGGAGGGGAGTCTTAGTCTCCGTCGACACGTCAACGATTCGGCACCTCCCTGTAGAGGCCTCGACGTCCGACCGTCCCTTTCCACTCTGCCCCTCCATTCTGTCTCCAACCCGTCCCGACGGGACGTGATCCATCCTTTGTCGAGAATCTTGGACCTTTAGTGTTCAATTTTCGTTAAATGACTTACACGCAAACGAAGGTCGGAAAAGAGGAGAAAATGCAGTCTTACTTCGTCTTTTGTCAAGAATCTTAACTCCGAAAACGGTCACTCAAGAGTCATTCTAAAGTCGTACGGAAGGGCTCTTGTACGGAAGGGTCCTTGTACGGAAGGACCCTTGTAC
Organism: Capra ibex; assembly: GCA_006410555.1. Classification (NCBI taxonomy): domain Eukaryota; kingdom Metazoa; phylum Chordata; class Mammalia; order Artiodactyla; family Bovidae; genus Capra; species Capra ibex. Next base: position 57,366,787 of record SJYO01049755.1, on the reverse strand, counting down.
GGAAGGACCCTTGTACGGAAGTAGCTACTGACGGAATGACTCACTCCCTTCACCCCCGTCTCCCGTACCGACCGGGTCTTTTGTCTATGCACCTTTTTTCAGTCATAGAAATCTTCTGTCCGACACCATCCTCTCTTTTGACCATCACGACCCCGGTACTTTAACACTTTCGAAACACCGGAAAAGTCCGTTGTGCCTTAGGAACCAACAAAAATTAAACCGACCCCTGCACAAGATGTCTTTTTACTATGTCTCAACAAGACTTCCCACTTAACGGTGTCTTACTCTTCTTCCCTTTATTCTACCAGGCCTACCTCACCTCCCCTGTGTACGACATTTTGTTAATTTAATGGAAAAAATACACATACCCGAAGGGACCATCGAGTCGATCATTTCTTAGGTGGACGTTACGCCCTCTGGGGCCAAGTCAGGGACCCAGCCCTTCTAGGAGACCTCTGCCTTATCCGATGGGTGAGGTCAATAGTACCCGAAGGGACCACCGAGTCTACCATTTCCTAGACGGACGTTACGTCCTGTGGACCCAAGCTAGAGACCCAACCCTTCTAGGGGACCTCTAGTAAAAAATACACATATCACTCTTATGAATTTCTAGATGAGAAAATCGTTTAACGTTCATATGTTGTGTCATAATAATCGATACTATGATCCTATATAATTATACGACACGTAACCTCAGGGTCTTGAATGAGTAGGATTTTGATACACTCCACTATATACACAATCAAGTGAACTAACACTAGTAAAATATTTCATATTCGTACACTTACACGCTTGTGTATGTCAAAAATAAACAGTTCATGTGGAACTATTTCGACCTTTTCTCCCAATAACTCTTCATACAAATCTCTGAAGGGACCACCAGGTCGCCGATTTTGAGGTTCAAGGATCACGTCTCCCGGAATCGGACTAGGGACCAGTCCCTTGATCTAGGGGGTACGGCGTTGATTCTGGTCCGTGTCGGTTTATTTACTTACTTATTTATAGACTTTTTCCGTACCGATCGTCCTGAAATAGTGACAACTCTACTGATCGAGAATAAATAATTCCTTAATGGACACGGGACCGAATCTCACGGAAGGGATACGATTGAACAATAGGGATCTTGTTAGGTCATTTTATCGGTGAGAATATTAGGGGTGAATGTCTACACCTTCTTAAAGTCCTTTCACTTTACTTAACAGGCACCTAAATGTCGCCGTCGCACCTCGTCGACTCTGAGTTCGGGTATCACAACACGCACGTACGAGTCAGTGAAGTCGGTGCAGACTGGGAAACACTGGGGTACCTGACGTCGGGTGGTCTGAGGAGACAGGTACCTTAAGAGGTCTGTTGCTATGACCTCACCCATGGGAGGAGGTCCCCTAGAAGGGTTGGGTCCCTAGCCTGGGCTTAGAGGACGTAGAAGACACAAGGGTCCGTCTAAGAAATGGGTGACTCGATGGACCCTTCGAAATATTTGACCCAGGTTTCGAAGAATAAACCGACGAAGGCGAGAAAACAGGGGATGTCATCATCTACACCCCCCTTCCTCTCTCTCCCCACCCTTCCTGAGGGTCTAAGGGTTACACCCTGTCTTCCGGGTGACCATCTGGGTCAAGATCTAATGACCCCGTTAGGGCACGGTAAGATATGAAAAGATTTGTAAGATACGTAAGATAGGGTCAACTCTTGATGTTATATTGTCATAATTGTATGTCTCCGGGACCTGAAAGGGCGGGTGTGGGCCCTATTGACGGTAGTCAATAGAGGTCGGGGATAGAGTGTGGGACACCCGTCAAGACGAAGGGAGGTACGGGTGGTTAAAGTCGACTAAAGATCTCCAGACATTAGCCGGGTTAGTGAGGACGGAGACTCCAAAACAAGGACCTTCTGAGGACCGGAGACTTGATCTCAAAAGGAAAGACACAAACAGGACAATGAGAAACGGACACGACTGAACCTAGAGGGTCCACGCATAGACCGGTGTAACAAAGTGACCACCTGAAACTTTCGACTTCCGACGAGGTCAATGATAAACGACAACAACAAGTCAACGATTCAACACAGACTGAGAAACACTGGGGTACCTGACATCGTGCTGTCGGAGGAGACAGGAGGTGATAGAGGTCCACAAACGAGTTTAAGTGCAGGTAACTCAGCCACTAGGATAGATTGGTGGAGTAGGAGACAACGGGAGAAGAGGAGAACGGAAGTCAGAAAGGGTCGTAGTCCCAGAAAAGGTTCCTCAGCCGACAAACGTAGTACACCGGTTTAATAACCTCGAGGTCGAAGTCGTAGTCAGGAAGGTTACTTATAAGTCCCAACTAAAGGAAATCCTAACTGACCAAACTATAGAAACGTCAGGTTCCCTGAGAGGTCTGAGTTAGAAAAAAAAAAAAATTAGGTGGTTTCTCTCCCGACATCAAGTCACTACGGCAGTTATCCTGTAAATTAAAATACACGGGGGCCGAAAAATTTTTTCAGAAAACTGACGAGATGAAGGTCCGTAAAGAGTGACCTGTGAAGAGAGGGGTCCGACGAAGGACGGAGTAACTATAAGGATAATAGGTTTTTAAGGATAAATGAAAGTAAGTACGCAGGCACTCAAGTAAGAGTGTAAGCCGTTCACACGGTCCACGTTAAAGTTCACGAATCCTATGTAGTCACTTATTTAATGAGATTTTAATAAAATGAAATCCTCGAATATAAGGTTCTTCTACCTTTGTTTTACTTGTTATTTCTATTATTCACGAGTCAACAAGTGAGTAGAGGTTTGGAAACACTGGGGTACCGTACACCTTAGAATCGAGGGGCCGGTCTCTAAGTTGCACGTAAAGGATGTAACCTTCCGTTTCAGAATTGGTGACCTGGTGATCCCTTTAGGGTCCATATATTATAAATTTTTTCTTGTTCCTACAATACCATCGACCTTTTCTCTCTCGTTTGTTCTGGTCCCTTTATTGTCTCCGGGTCTAGTACCTTCCGGAACATCTCCGACGATGTTCTTTAATCCTCCTTGAGATCCCTGAAGGGACCACAAAGTCGTCACTTCCGAGACGTGAAGGTTTCGTCGCCACACCAAAGTTAGGGACCGGTCCTTTGATTGTAAGGTGTACAGTACTTTCACTTCACTTTCAGTGAGTCAGTATAGGCTGAGAAACGTTGGGGTACCTGTTATGTCAGGTACCTTAAGAGGTCCGGTCTTATTGACCTTACCCATCGAAAAGGGAAGAAGTCCCCTAGAAGGGTTGGAACACTAGTTTGGGTCCAGAGGGCGTAACACCCATCTAAGAAATGGTCGTCTCGGTGTTCCCTTTGGGTTCTTATGACCTAACCCATCGGATAGGGAAGAGGTCTTCTAGAAGGGTTGGTCCTTAGTTTGACCCCAGACGACGTGACGTCCGCCTAAGAAATGGTTGCTCGTGTACAGTAAGTCAAGTCAAATCAAGTCAGCGAGTCAGTACAGATTGAGAAACACTGGGGTACCTGACGTCGTGCGGTCCGGAGGGACAGGTAGTGATTGAGGACCTCAAATGAGTTTGAGTACAGGTAACTCAACCACTACGGTAGGTTGGTAGAATAGGAGACAGCAGGGGAAGAAGAGGGTAGAAGTCAGAAAGGGTCGGAGTCCCAGAAAAGTCTACTCAGTCAAGAAGAGTAGTCCACCGGTTTCATAACCTCAAAGTCGGAGTTGTAGTCAGGAAGGTTACTTAGAAGTCCCGACTAAAGGAAATCCTACCTGACCAACCTAGAGGAACGACAGGTTTCCTGAGAGTTCTCAGAAGAGGTTGTGGTGTCAAGTTTTCGTAGTTAAGAAACCGAGAGTCGAAAGAAATACCAGGTCGAGAGTGTAGGTATGTACTGGTGACCTTCTTGGTATCGAAACTGATCTACCTGGAAACAACCGTTTCATTACAGAGACGAAAAATTATACGACAGATCCAACCAGTATTGAAAAGAAGGTTCCTCATTCGTAGAATTAAAGTACCGATGTCGGTGACAGACGTCACTAAAACCTCGGGTCTTTTTATTTCAGACAGTGACAAAGATGACAAAGGGGTAAATAAACGGTACTTCACTACCCTGGTCTACGGTACTAGAAGCAAAAGACTTACAACTCGAAATTCGGTTGTAAAAGTGAGAAGAGAAAGTGAAAGTAGTTCTCCGAGAAATCAAGAAGAAGTGAAAAACGGTATTCCCACCACAGTAGACGTATATAGACTCCAATAACTGTAAAGAGGTCCGGTAGAACTAAGGTCGAACACGAAGTAGGTCGGGTCGTAAAGAGTACTACATGAGACGTATATTCAATTTATTCGTCCCACTGTTATATGTCGGAACTACATGAGGAAAGGGCTAAACCTTCGTCAGACAAAAAGGTGCAGGTCAAGATTGACAACGAAGGACTGGACGTATGTCTAAAGAGTTCTCCGTCTAGTCCACCAGACCATAAAGGTAGAGAAAGTCTTAACAGGTGTCACACACCACTAGGTGTGTCAGTTTCCGAAACCGCATCAGTTATTTGGTCTTTATCTATAAAAGGACCGTGAGAGAACAAAAAAACTACTAGGTTTCCTACAACCGTTAAACTAGAGACCAAGGAGACGGAAAAGATTTTGGTCGAACTTGTAGACCTTCAAGTACCAAGTACATGATAACTTCGGACCAAACCTCTTAAAACTCGTAATGAAATGATCGTACACTCCACTCACGTTGACACGTCATCAAACTCGTAAGAAACTGTAACGGAAAGAAACCCTAACCTTACTTTTGACTGGAAAAAGTCAGGACACCGGTGACGACCTAAAAGGTCTAAACGAACGTATAACTCACGTCGTGAAACTCTAGTACTAGAAAATCCTAAACTTTATCGAGTCGACCTTAAGGTAGTGGAGGTGATCCGAAACAAACATTATTACGAAGGATTTCGGGTGAACTGAAGCGTAAGGTCCGATAGACCGAGGTCCACTCACTAGTGTGGTAGCACTAATAGGCCCAGTACTTCTAGGAAAAACATGTCAAGAAGACACATAAGAACGGCGGAGAAGAATTATAGAAGACGAAGACAATCCAGGGATGGTAAAGAGAGGAAATAACTCGGGTACAAACGGACTTTACAAGGGAACCATAGAGATTAAAAGAACTTCTCTAGAGATCAGAAAGGGTTAGATAACAAAAGGAGATAAAGAAACGTGACTAGTGACTAAAACTTGTCTCAACTCTAAATTATGGAATTATAAATTTTTGTAGAAAGACCTAGAACTCTTGTCTGATATCCCTCTTTTTATATCGTCTTCTACTCAATCCTCCGATGATAACGGTAGACCCATCGATACCAGATTTTGTATACTACGAGAAAGATTAGAGTACCGGAGGACACCCATTGTTCATTTCTCTCTCCGGTCTAGTCTACATGAGAGAGGTCACGAAGACCTCGACCCCATCTTCACTTCAAGAGTCACAGTCGGTTACCTGAATCTACCCTTTCAACCGACCGTCCACAAGTCGCAGAAGGACGGATTCTTACCTTCTGTGACTCGTGAGAAGAAAATAAAGGTCCAACGTATGCACAACCAAAACTACGGTATAACCACGGATCGGTCCCGAAGGGTCCACCACTATCACCATTTCCTGTGCGGACGGTTACGTCCTCTGTATTCTCTGAGTCCACCCTAGGGACCCGACCCTTCTAGGGGACCTCTTCCCTTGCCGTTGGGTGAGGTCACAAGAACGGACCTCTTAGAGAACTTGTCTTCCCGGACACCCGATTCCAGGTATCCCAGTGTTTCTCAGTCTGTACTGACTTCGTCGAATCGTACGTACGTACGTACCGTGGATCGGGTGGAGGGTACTTCAGGAGGAACAAGAATGACAACGGGGACGATTGGTCGGTGTTCGTGTACAGTCAATGGTTCAGGACTGACATACTATCCATTAGTATCAGGGTCTTCTATTCTAACGGGGTCTCTTTACGGGTGTCCTGTGACCTATCTACCGATGAGGAAGGTCAGGATCTGGTTCGTCGTATTTGGACGTTGCAAAAGGGAGAAGGTCTTTACTAGTACACATATATAGAATAAACTGAGGTCATTCTTTCACTGAACATAATGGACAAACAGTTTTGTTATCATAGTTACTAATATAATAGTTTCCCACCTTCCACTCCCGTCTTTTTTCTTATAACCCTGAGTTTTAAGGATGTGTTTTACTGGTGGTATTCAACTCAAAACTTCGTGAGAATTCCGTCGTGACATCCTCATAAAGAACTTTATATTACGGAAAGATGTTCGATAAGCTAACGAAATATAAAGGCATATTTTACATTACGAAGTATTCTTCTACAAAACGTTAAAAATTTACCCAGAATTTCATTTCTGTATACCGATATGTCTTACGTCGATCCGTCACTTTACCATTTACATTTTTTTACATCTTAATCGAGTTTTCAGAGACTTCGAAACGTTCTTAGACTACATTACTTGGTTTTACTGGAAGAAGTAAAAGATAGTAAAGAGGGTTCTACGATCACGAAATCTAGATACACATTTACAATGTACCCGAGACAGTAATCCATCTATAAACGAGTGTCTACTATTTTTTCCATATAAAAAGAGGGTTTAAATTAAACTAAGTCAACGTTGGTACCAGTTACTCCTTGTCAGGAACCTCTACCTACAACAGTTCGCGAGAATCCTTAGACTGTAGAATAATATACCTTTTTTAACGATTGTCAGAACATTCATGTCTAAGTTTTCCCTTTTATACTTTCCGGTAAAGAATCGGATGTCGTAAACAATCATTTTGAGTCTTTGAGAACCTCGAATCTTTCAAAGTATGAGGTAAAAGATCAAAGGAGGTCATAATCTATCAAAAGTTCTAGAGAAAGTCTACCAATCGAGTATGTGTGTTTATGACTTCGCGTTTCGTACGTCCAAACAGTAAGTGGTAAGAGGTACGGAAACTACCACACAGGTGAGACTAAAATAGTGTACCTTCACCGGAACATAAGGTACATTTCTATGTTACGTCGTTATTGAGACACAAAAGAGAAACGAGGGAATACAGTCGTTAGTTAAAATACTTTCCGTCACCAGTCTGGATCAAAAAGGAAGAAGGAATTACACAGGTTTTATCACGAATACAACTACGAAAACTTGACACCATGACCTCTTCTGAGAACTCTCAGGGAATCTGACGTTCCTCTAGTTTGGTCAGTTAGGATTTCCTTTAGTTGGGACTTATAAGTAACCTTCCTGACTACGACTTCGATTTCGAGGTTTTGAAGCCGATGGACTAGTTTCTCGACTGAGTAACCTTTTCTGGGACTACGACCCTCTCTAACTCCCGTCCTCCTCTTCTCCTACTCTCTCCTACTCTACCAACATACCGTAGTGACTGAGTTACCTGTACTCAAACTCGTTAGTGACCCTCTATTACTTCTTGTCCCTTCGGAAGTCAGGTACCCCAGTGTCTCAGTCTGTGTTGAATAGTTGACCTGTTGTCGTTTAAATTGGATTTGACAAAGTGGATAAAGAACCCGTTGTTCCTTCTGGTGTCAGACGGAAACCATAGGTGTCAAAGGAGTAGACACCTAATTTTGTCCACTGTTACTAGGGTCTTTGTCTTGTGAAATTAAAAAAAATTAAAAATAAAAATGAAATAAAATGAAATGTTATGACATAACCAAAACGGTATGTAACTGTACTTAGGTGGTGCCCACATGTACTCAAGGGTTAGGACTTGGGGGGAGAGGTGGAGGGTGGGGTGTAGTAGAGAGACCTAGTAGGGGCACGTGGTCGCGGTTCGTAGGACATAGGACGTAGTTTGTATCTGACCGCTAAGAAAAGAATGTACTATCATATGTACAAAGTCACGGTAAGAGGGTTTAGTAGGGTGGGAGAAGGAGAGGGAGTCTCAGGTTTTCAGGCAAGATATGTAGACACAGAGAAAACGACAGAGCGTATGTCCCAATAGTAATGGTAGAAAGATTTAAGGTATGTTTACACAATCATATGACATAACCACAAAAAGAAAGACCGAATGAAGTGAGACATATCAGCCGAGGTCAAAGTAGGTAGAGTAGTCTTGACTGAGTTTACATAAGAGAAACTACCGACTCATTAGACACTTGTCCCGTTACATGTCTTTATCCTCTGATCCTTCTGTGTTGTATCTTGACATCGACGATCAAGAGACGAAAAAAAATTACACTTCTCCTGTAGTCGAACTAGAGTTTGATACGATTAAGATACTACGTCTAAATATACCCGTACAGACTTCCGGTAAACTTACCTGGGTACTCGGAACATGACAGTTTTGTCTGATCTCCAGAGAATACCGGTTGTAGTAAGATTCGTTTCTGTCTCAAACTTGTTTCCTAAAACGGACCTTATTTACCAAGTATTTCTTCAAGTTCCAGTAAGACTTATCACGGGTACAGACGGTGAGTGGGACAGGTACCGGAGTGACGGTGTGAGAATGGACTGGGATCCCCCTTTCCTTACCTCCTATTTTGGACGTTCTCAGCAAAATCGGGTTTGTAGTACTTTACACCTCAGAGATTCCGAACCACCGACGACACTGTCTTGACGTGTCCTCGACCCGTAAAAGTGTTCGTACCACGTCTGAGTCGGTGGACCCTGGACGACTTAATCGAAAGGAGAATCTACCTTCTCACCAGGGAGTACGGTGAGAAATCACCCACAATCGTCTTGGTGTCTCCTGCACCCCGTCGAAGTACTACCAAAGTACTGGTCGTCGTTGTCCTGTGTAGTCTCGTCCTCCCCGCCTTCCACCACCCAGGAGTACCGTTGGGTCTCCTACACAGACGTTTGTGGACTCTGAAGAATTCACTACGAGTCCTCATGACCCACCCCTCCTTAAACTTAGTCTACCCTCAGAGTATTCTCAAACACCTCGTCTTTATAAGATGATCACAATCCTACTGGTACTAAATTAGTGCCACAATCACACCGGACCCTTTTAGAACCATGTAAAATTCACCCTTCGTAAGATTATCCGTACCAAGTCAAAGGGATTCCAGGTCGACCCTGTCGGTGATCGTTACTGACATTTACTAAGTACTTCTAACCCTTTTCACCAGTTGCACTAGTTTTCCTTGTTAACTTTCAAGTAAGAGTACTTTCCTCTCGGTCCTGTCACACCGGATTATACCTAGGTAGTCGAACAGTACGACCCTTTGTTTGTTTGTTTGACTTATAGAGTGGTCTTTAGTTACAGATTCGTCGGTATTTTCGTGTTCCAAAACCCACTTTTTGTCGTCCGGAAACATCTCTTAGCTATAGTAGTTTCATGAGATAAAAGAAAGACACTGTCTCACTATCTCCTTAACTTTGAGTCACATAAAACTAAATCGATTCCGAAACTAAAAAGAACTACTCTTAAAGAGAAGTTGTCCTCCTGGTAAGATTGTCTATAAAAATCTTCGGGATCACGTATACGATCCATTATCCATACATCAGGCCATTGGTCAGTGGTGAGAACACCGTCGTCTCTCGAAGTACCCGTCCATTGATTTTTAGTTCCATTTGTCCGAAATTAAGTTAATATACGTTTCATGATATCATCGTGTTGAGATAAAAAATTGGAAAATAAAATATAACCCTATATCGACTAATTGTTACAACACTATCAAAGTCCACCTGTCGTTTCCCTAAGTCGGAATGTTAAGAGGGGGTTTGAACGGAGGGTTTGTCCGACGATACATTGTAACTCGTCTCAAGGGACATGTCATCGTGTGTAGATCCAAAGATCTTGAAAGACTTTACCAGATCCTTTCACGGAAGTTTATTCTTCAAACTTATTAACAATCGGCAAACTAGTCTCTCGTTCTCTATTCCTGAACTTTCAATCCTCTCTTTTATTCGATCAATTTAAACCATTTGGTCCGTCAGATGACTGATCATTTTTCTTAACGGGTGTTTATCGAAGGGTTGGGTTTGAACAATTGCGACTGGGTTCTGTATCCGTTACCTCTTCTTAGGTTCACAGAGACGCTTGAACCCTGGTTTATGCAATCGGGGCTTACATAATAAATAGACCTGTTTTTCTTGTAACGAAACATTACAATTAGAATATTCTTTATCCTTATAGTTTATATTCTTAGAAATCATTTTTTATCCTTACAGTCTTGTAGATTCCTTGACGAAACTAGTCAAAGGGAAGTACAAATAGGGAGAAGGTAAAGGTTTCGTCTTATAGTTATAGTGGTGTTACAAATCCTGAACTCGAACCCAGGTTAGATATATCCACTGTAGAGAACTGTCGTAATTCTTACTCAGTCCATAGTTTCCTACGACTGTTGTAACCACCGATTCTAGGTTTAGACTATTGTTTCTTTTTGTGCTTCTCTCTTTTCGTGATTCAACGATCGTCTTAACCCCCGGACCTGTAGAGAAAGTCCGAATCATTCTTCATCGAGTATGTTGTCCATTTAATTGATATTTTTTCTTCTTTTTATTCTCCAACGAGTTGGCCTGGACGGTGTGGACGGTAACAGAAACGGTGCGGGTGGTAAAAAGGTGAAATATTTATTTTTACCCCCCGTTCTCCTTCCTCGGGAGTCGTAGAAATTCTTCTGTTACGATTTCCACTTAGTTCAAAACGAAACTTTCCTGACCTTACAACCGTGGGGTGGGGAAGAGGGACGAGGATCACCATGTCCCGAGACCTCCTAGAAGTATCTTCGTCTCTACAACCGTTCCCTCCTTCTCGGACCGTAGAAAACGGGACCAACCGATAGAAGAATTCGTCACCCGGACAACTAGACCGGACTCAGATACTCTGGTCTACTTTCTCTCGTCCTTTCTTGAAGATCCGATCCACTATGTCCCAACTACTATGTCGACTGAATAGGAGGATGACAAACCGAAACTTTCTATACACTCAAAGGAAACGTGTCTCGGTCTGATGGTGACGGGGTAGACTACGAAGCAGTCCATCCGTCCTCCTACGGTTGTCATTCTCCGAAGTTCCACAGGTGACCCCAACTCTTGACTCCTCCTCCCCACACCCGTCACTACCCTCTTTTCTTTTGAGTGGAAAGATAGGTTGGTTCACCCCTGACAGTGACGTTGTTAACGTACCCTACGGTTATCCCCGAAACCCACCTCGGTCGGTAAGGATTTTACATAAGGCTTAAGCGTCAAGTACTTCACGAAAGTTGTCGTCGACACAGTTGCCTTTTTTTCTCGTGTTGGATTTTCAACTCTCAACAAAGTGAGCTACCTGTTTTGACGCTTGAATCCGGGCTTGAATCCGTGTCGTAGAGTCTCTCGCGGCTCCCTGACGAAGATTCTCCTCGGACGCATACATCCTCGAAAACGTTGTTTCTACCCCCTCAGTCTCGTAGTCTTCTAATGACAATCAATTTTCTTTTGGTCTATAGAGTCCGATTACTTGCATCATGAAAAGATCCATCCTCTTCTTCCTTTTCCAGACCCGAGTGACCTTAGTAAAGAAACTAACATGGAATCGAGAGATCTCGGTCATAGGACGAAAAGAGGTAGGACTCAGGGGAGTCCCACGTGTCAAACCCCGTCGGTGTTACGGAACTACCGACTTTGTAAGAAATAAACCCCGAAGGGAGTATCGTCAACTATTTCTTAGGTGGACGTTACGTCCTCTGGGGTCAAACTAAGGACCCAACCCTTCTAGGTGACCTCTTCCCTATCCGATGGGTGAGGTCGTAAGAACCCGAAGAGACCGACCATTCCTTAGGCGACTTTGTAGGAAACAAATGACTACACCGTCGTTGTAAGAGTAATTTTTGACATTGAATTCATAGTCTACACATACGAGGTATAACATATTTCATGGAGACTAAAAGTGTCGTCGGGAAGTACCCTGAAGTTAGTACGTAAAAGGTCTACGGTCTTGGTCAGACTCTCCATCAGTCTCTACACTGGTGAAGTGTGACTATTGTTTTCTTGGTTCGATCCTAGATTTAGGACCGGTTCCGACAGGCTGAAGTTCGCGTACAAAAAGAACATTCGAAGAGTAACTGGCACACTTCATTCGTTACAAAATAGACGTAAATTACCGACTTCCTTACCTCCGATTATTTTACTACTCTCAACCCTTGCCGCTCCTGATTCCGAACTCTTTAAAATGATTCGGTTTAAGGGTCTTACAGAGTAGAGAGGACGGATGGGTTCAGTACGGTTCTTGTTAAAATAAGAAAGGTTAATTATAGCTTGACCCACGATTTATTTACGAGTTATAACTGAGTCACTGAGTGACTGACCGATATGATGGTTCCCTCTTACTCTTAAGAAAAGACCTCCGAATACCTTTTCTTGTCTACTCCTAGAAAGACCAAATGACAAACTAAACCCTCTACTGTTTTACTAGAGAACACAGGGAAGAAGTCGGGGGTCTGAACTACTAAGTCTTGCCAAAGTCCCTTCGTACTAAGGAAAAATCGGTTAAAGAAATTAATCGTTAAGACGTTCGGAAGACACATAGTGGGGGTTTAATACTGAAAAATGGTCCCTCGAAGTCTGATGTTTCAAGGAAGTCTTTGAAATATCTAAAAAAATTTAATTTAGAAATGTCTTAAAAAACCCCCCAAGTGTGTGTGTGTTTGTTTGTCACTTCATGGTAAACAGAAGATAAAAAGTAGAAATGGTTCGTGATTTTACCTTTCTTTTTATAAAATACTTGCATTATTCGAAAGGACCCCGAGAACGATTCCCTAAATAAAAGATAACAAAGTCTCTTTTTCGTGTAAGGAAGATTATATTGACGGATAAACTGACGAGTAAGGTTTCGGTATAGACCCCGAAAATAAAATGGAAGTGGTTCTTGAACTCTCTTTACGTGTAAAGTACTTAGAGACACAGAGGACCGACGATCTTTAGAGCAGAGGGGTCCGTTTCTCCATCGTCTGTAAAAGGAGACGGACCACAGGTCTACCTATCCTTGGTGTCAGACCGCGAAACTGAGTCTCACTGATACAAGTAAGAGTCCTGGTACCTTAATCTATGAGGAACGACTTAGGACCTACGGTCTAAGTCTCCATTTTTGGAAACTCTGTATGAAGTCCTCGAAAACCTCTCTCCGATGGGTTAAGACAAAAAGGTTAAGTTCATGTTCTGAAATGGTGAGTTGGACAAAACCCCGTCTAGACCCCAGGGTGCGACACAATTCCAAGGACGTCGACGGTAGTGTTCAATGGTGCCCGACGCACCAAATTTTGTTCTCTTTATATAAGGTAGTGTCAAGACCTCCGGTCTTGAGGTCTTAGTTCCCCAGTCGTCCGGTCGGAGGGAGGTTTCAGAGATGCCTTTTCAGGGAGGAACGAAGAAGGTCGGAGAAACCAGGGTCCACAAGGAAGGGAGCCCTGTCGTAGGGAGATTACAGAAGAAGATAGAAGTGTACCGGAGGGAGACGGGGAGCCACAGAAGAGGGGGCGACAGAGAAGATTCCTGCGAACAGTAACCTAAATCCGGGACGGACCCATCGGATCCTTCTCGAGCAGAGTTCCAAGAAAGATTAGTAAGTAAGTAAAGACTGCCACGGCCCAGGAGTAACGACGCACTCGAAAGAGATCAACGACGTTCACTCCCTGACAAGAGATCACCGCCACGAGTCCGAAGAGTCGCGCCACCGAAGAGAACAACGTCTCGTGCCCGAAATCCCGGTGCCCGAAGTCGTCAACACCGAGGACCCGATATCTCGCGCCCGGGTTATCAACACTGGGTGTTCGAATCAACGAGGCTCCGCACACTCCAGAAGGCCCTGGTCCCTAACCTGACTTGGACACCCTAGTTGGTCCCTAGAGGACGCACCCGTCCGTCTAAGAAGTGGTGACTCGGTCATCCCTTCGGGAGTTCTAAGAATTGCATCAATGTAGATATTTCTGGGAAAGGGGTTTATTTCAGTGTAAACGTCAGTGGTCCCCCCTGTATAGTCAAACCCCCGGTGGTAAGTCGGGTGTCAAAATTTACTTTTTCTATTTATATTCTCAGGCTAATCTATTTCAGAGGTCCCTTTGTTCTAATCTTAACATATGACTAGTCCCTTCTTTCTCAGAAGAGTCCTTCACTTCACTTCACGCCACTTCAGCGAGTCAGCACAGACTGAAAAACGCTGGGGTACCTGACATCGGATGGTCCGAGGAGTCAGGTACCTTAAAAGGTCCGTTCTCATGACCTCACGTAACGGTGGACAATAGACCAGGACTTAGAAGTAGAATCTCTACTAGGACAGAAACCTCTAGTCCGAAGGCCACTCCTAAACCGGACTTTTAGAACTAGGTCATCATTGGAGAGGTCCATAAAAGAAGAGAAATCACTAAACTCCAATAGCACAAAGGACCTCCTAGTTTCGTTGTGTAGACATTCAATCTTTGAATCAAAATTTAGAAGAATTGACACCCCAAACACCGAGACCTGGATTCTTGTAAGTGACCGACCATTTTATTATAAGAAATCCATTTAATACGTACCACAACATTGTGACGAGTTTTCTCTGACGATAACGTAAGGATATCGATAATACAACGGTTTTACAGTGAATTTGACGTAAGGACTTCTTTACGTACTCTAATAAAGTAGTATTTATTCTGTTTGACATACTTCGTGCGTATACTTTTAATTTAATATCTTTCTCATATACCTTGTTATAAACCCTGATCTTAAGTCTTTTATTTTGAATATGTTGGGAACCTGAAGGGACCACCGGGTCCCTCGTCCTTAGAGGGACGGTTACGTCTCCTGTCCCGTACCAAAGTTAGGGACTAGGTCCTTCTAAGGTGTACGCCTCGCGTTGAGTTGGGGACACTGCGCTGACGACTTCGGGAACGAGACGTTGCTCTCTCCGGTAACGTTGCTCTTAGGGTCCGTGACGTTGCTTCTGGGCCATGTCGGTTTTTATTTACTAAAAAAAAATTCGGATCTTACTTCTTTTCCAATATACTGGGATTTATAAACTGTTCTACTACAAGATAGGGAACGGGTCACTTAACCTTGAATCGGTTCGAGGACGACACGGATTACTCCTGTCCCATGAAGTGTACCTTGTCTTCCACCCACCCCGAAAGACTCTTTACCTTCCCATTGGTCTCAAAGACCCTTCGAACACGTCCTGTTGGTGTGTGAGTCTCCCTCTCGAGACATAAACGATTTATTGAGAACACCACTGTCCTCCGTTCTCCATTACTCTTAAATTCAGGCTTTGTTACTTCTTCGTAAAGTCAAACCGTCGTAGAGTAATGAAACTCAGTTTAAGAAACTGGAGAAACCGAACGGTCGTATGAGTCCAGTGTTTCGACAATTAAGACAATAAAGTCCATAGGTATGGTGGGACTGGTCGACCGTGATTTGATTATTTCTTTTATCCGTATAAAGATTATTATTATCGGGTGAGAGAAACAAAGAGGGAAACAGTAAGGAGGGGGCTGAAAAAAGGAAAGGAGAAAGAGAGGAAAGAAAGAAAGACAGACAGAGAGAAAGTTGTAAATCTTCAGGAAAGACTAGGTAATAAAGTTAAGTGGAAGTTATTTGAGTCCAGTCATCCCGTCTACAATAATAAGGGTCTGACCCGTTCTCTCTGACCTGAAGACAGGTTTCAGAGTCTCTACTGACACCGTCAGACGTGTTCCTGGTCCAGTCGATTGAAAACCGACGATAACTTTCATCATTTTACATTACCCTTGTATGTTTGTTTGGTTTCGTTTAGCTTTTGACCCTCGGTTCTTTGTCTCTCAGATCAAGACCAACTCCACGATTGAACGACACACTGGGACCCGTCTGGCGTCGTGGAGAGACTCAGACGATAAAGCGTGGACGGAAAACTTCCTTGACGTCGTCTATTTGGCACTCAGAGAAGAGAGAACCTTCTTGGAGGCGCCCCCCGACTCCTATCTGAGTCGGAAAGAGACATAAGAAAGGTGAAAAGAGTTTCATGTGGACTATAGGACTGGAAAGACGTCCCGAGGTCTGTACGGAAGGACCCACCCAAACTACCAGGAACCAGGGAGTAGGTCGTCGACCGGACACGAATATGACAAAAAACGTTGGACCACTAAAAAGGAGAATTTAAATCCCAACCGTAAAGAGTGTACACTTCAGACTTGAGGTGTCCCATAATAAAAATCTGGCTAGTAAAATCCTCTTCCGTTTTTGGGACGAGAGAAACGTTACCTAAAGTACTCAGGTGTCCTCATATCTTTGTTTTTCGGGATTTTGTATTAAGGTGGGAACTCACTAAATTATCAAAGAACCGAGTCGTCCATGGAATAAAACTATATGACCCTCCTTTTTAAGGAAAAAAATGTATTTTTTTCATTATTAAGAAAGAATAATTTTTTATCCTTTCTGTCTTTTCGTGTTCCTTCTTTTACCTTTGTATACATTGTGGTGGAAGACCTCTATTGGTCTGAACTCAGTAACCATACATAGGAAAGACGGAAAAACTACATACACATGTATATATAATGAGAAACTCTTTTGACTTCTGTACGACATATATAATAAAATATTATGAAAATATAATTTTAATATGGTTGGAAAAATTTTAATGACATATTATAAATCATGGACCTATTTGACTTTAAACTTATTCAAGTCATGTATGAAATTACGAGTTTCTGTAATAAAAATTTCTTACCGTTTGTAATTATCGTTTGTAATTATAGATTTTTATATAAAAGATGAGAGAGGGTTACTGGTACACGTCTCTAATATGAAAACTTAAGTTGCTTAGGACACAGAATAAGAAGGGAAAATCCAGATACCTTTGAATATAAAGGGTCAAGGGGAATCCTAATCTGCTCCGGTGCCTCGATCAAGACCTGTTTTTACACTCACCTTCATTTTTGTGTGTGGAAACTCTAAAAGGGTAGAAACAAAAGAACGGTACTTCTGGTGCCTCTGGAACAAAACCCTACCACTTCTGTGTTCTCCTTCGTAGGAGCTAGGGACTCAGTGTTGTGTCTCCCCAATAGACCTCTCCAATGGGCTGGATGTCTATTAGGACCCACTTTCTCTTTATTTGATTCTCCCCAATTATAAGGTCTAGAACCTAACAAACAATTTCCCGATCAGATAGGAGTGACTGTATCTAGGACACACCTTTACTAGATTCTACTAAGAAGAGACTACAAGAAAGAAGAGACTACAAGGGTTCCATCTCGTTAAATAGCTAATAGTAAGTCGTGAAACTGACTGACTCCTAGAATGCGCATGTGTCTCATAGCCGTGAATTTCATTGTATTTTGCCTTCCTCTGTACGAGGATGAGGGGGTATGAATCAGTTTACTCCTACCGTATCTAACGTTTTTAATTTTGACACTTTCATGAGATCTACTCCTGGATGTTAAAGAATTGTCTTAGTGTCTTTGATCCTCTTGAAACCCCTTTCCAGGGTTCTTAAAGTTTGGAACCGAGCCTCCACTGGTCCACATGCACGACCCCCTTCTAGAAAAACCGTCTCCCTGTGCACATTCAGGGTCCCTACGGACACTTTACCGTACTGTACAAATCTTTGGGTTATACGGGTAGTTATCCCCTGCCTCCTGTTACTTTATAATACAATATAATAAATATATAATATATTATATAGTATTAATGTATCCGATGGGTGAGGTCATAAGAACCCGAAGGGAACACCGACCATTTCTTAGACGGACGTTAAACTCCCTGGACCCAAACTAGGGACCCAACCCTTCTAGGGGACCTCTTCACTTTCCGATGGGTGAGGTCATAAGACCGGACCTCTTAAGGTACCTGACACATCAGGGACCTCAGTGTTTCTCAGCCTGTGCTGACTCACTGAAAGTGATAAACATAATTTATATTTAATAAATAATATACTTATTATATTATAAAGGTTATTATCCTTCGAGAGATAAAAAGTTCTAAACAATCAGGATAACAATCTACCCAGATTAGTCATCTTTTTAGAAAGAAGATACTTACTTTTACAAGATAGAAGATTAAAGAGTACTGAACCAGGAGTAAAAGAGAGACCTTTACACCTTTACCTTTGATTTGAGAAAAAGAAACCGTCGAGAAGTTCTTGCATTCTGTGAAGAATCCAGAAGGACTTAAGATATAATAAAGAAAAGAAAAAGTTTACACTCACGGTTAGCAAAAAAACTTCCGCTACACGTTTTAGAACGTGTTTTAGATCACACATCGTCAATGAGTTACGTATAAACTACCTACTCACACGTCTAGTTAAGTCTCCAACGGTCGTCGGAAAGACGAGTCATTTTTTAATACTACCATTTATTAAATGTTATGAATAAACAATCTTAAATAGTTTGTGGGTTTAAAACTGGTCCGTTGAATGGTTCAAGAAATGTACGTTGAATGGTTCAAGAGATAGACACGTGAACTAGAAGTGTTGTTGAGATACTACACCTACGATTATACCATTAAATCTCTACTCCCAATTCTCCAAATTCCCTACTTCACGGAAAGAGTCGGTGTATCACTTCTTCACCCCTCAGTCCAAAGTTTGAGTACGGACAAGTAGAAGTTTCGGACTGAAAATAACGAAAGTTTCACAAAATCTGAGAGTAGACTGAGGAAACGGTTGCGACAGTTCACCCGCAAAGGGGAGTAGAATCCCGCAGAGTGGAACAAAATGTGCCCACACATCTCTCAGTCTCCTGGATTCTGTGATCGAGTTCCAGTGTGTCGGACGAGTCACCCCGTGTTCCTAAACAGACGGAAGTTTTAAGTCCTGGTGAACTGGGAAGGTGCAATCGGACGTCTCTCTTACTAAAGTCAAGTCACGTCAGCGAATCATCACATGTGAACAAACGCTGGGGTACCTGACGTCGTGCGGTCCGAATGGACAGGTAGTGGTCGAGGGCCTCGAACGAGTTTGAGTACAGGTAGCTCAACCACTACGGTAGGTTGGTAGAGTAGGAGAGTAAGAGAAGAGGAGGACGGAAGTTAGAAAGGGTTGTAGTCCTAGAAAAGGTTACTCAGTCAAGAAGTGTAGTCCACCGGTTTAATAACCTGGAAGTCGTAGTCAGGAAGGTTACTTATAAGTCTTGACTAAAGGAAATCCTAACCGAACAAACTAGAGGAACGTCAGGTTCTCTGAGAGTTATGAGAAGAGGTTGTGGTGTCAAGTTTTCGTAGTTTAGAACCCGTGAGTCGAAAGAAATACCAGGTTGAGAGTGACCTTTTTGGTATGGAAACTGATCTTCCTGGAAACAACAGTTTCATTACAGAAACGAAAATTCATACAACAGATCCAACTAGTATCGAAAAGAAGGTTCCTCGTCCTCAGAAAATTAAAGTACCGACGTCACTGGTAGACGTCACTAAAACGTCGGGCTCTTATATTTCAGACAGTGACAAAGGTAAAAAAAGGGTAGATAAACGGTACTTTACTATCCTACGATACTAGAATCAAAAAACGTACTACTTAAAAATCGGTCGAAAAACCACTGAGTCGACCATTTCTTAGGCAGACGTTACGTCCTCTGGAGACAAGCTAGGGACCCAACCCTTCTAGGGGACCTCTTCCCTTACCGATGGGTGGGGTCATAAGACCGGACCTCTTAAGTTTCCTGACATATCAGGTACCCCAGTGTTTCTCAACCTGTACTGACTCACTGAAAGTGAAAGTGGGTACTCTGATTCTCTTACTAAATCCATCACTATAACAGTCTTAAAAAGAATATTTGTCTTGAGGTCAAGTTAGACACGGAATGGTTGAAGAGAGGGGAAAATAATAACGTGAGTCTAGTTAGAGGTCACTTACTTAAAAAATTTTTTACCTCACCTCGACGAATTACAGTAAATTTAGCGAACGGTTATAGACATCACTACCAACCCGACTCCTGGTGAAAAAGGTTAACGAAAATCTAAACGAATGGAGGTGCACCGGGGACAGTGCACTTCCGTCTTCGTAAAGTGGGACTAACCTACTCTACTTCGCGTCGTCTTTCGTGGGGATTTACAATCCACCCTCTGAACTCGAAGTCAGGAACGCACCAGAAGGGACCCTGGACACTGGAACTCTTTCAGTGTGGGGCGAAGACCGAAACCAAAAGAGTACATATTTCACTCTGTCATCCTTTGACTCATCACCCCAACGTAACGACCTCACTCGCATAAAAAGGACGAGAGGGACACCGTGTGTGACACGACTCGAGAGACATACATCGGAGGCACCATCGAGCTCCCCTACCACTAGTAAGGATTGAGGTAAAGTATCTGCTTCGTAGACCCCTGACCCCACGCACACACGCACACTTCAGCGAAGTCGTCACAGCTAAGACACACTAGGATACTAGACATAGGGTGGTCCGAGGAGACACGCACCCCAAAGGGTTCGTTCTTATGACCTGACCCAACGGTAAAGGATGAGGTCCCCTAAAAGGACTGGGTCCCTAACTTGGACGTGTAGAATGCAGAGGACGTAAACGTCCGGCTAAGAAATGGTGATCGTAGTAGACCCTTCGGACTCCTGACCTCATCGATTTATAATTATTAAGAGGGTTTCGGTGTATCCATCAACAGACCTACTTCACGTGGGTACAAAAGTCGCCAGGGTAACTCAACACCAACTTCATCTGTACTCTCCACTCTAAGGTTGACGACTCCAAGACCGGAGGTGTGAGTCAGTTCAGGTTATTGGAGGAATTTGGAGTCAGGAAGCGGACCTTTTACTCCAGTTATTTTTACAGACGGAGTATCCCAACGAAAAGGTTAATTTCCTCCTGTATCTCCGGGTTAAGAATTCATGGTGCGAATTGTGTGTAATTCATTAGTTTTCCCGAAGGGTCCACCACGTCATCATATCTTAGGTGGACAGTCTCGTCCTCTGTGTCCTCTGTGTCCAAGTCAGGGACCCAGCCCTTCTAGGGACCTCTTCTTTTACCGTTGGGTGAGGTCATATGAACCAACCTTTTAGGGTACCTGTCTCCTCGGCTCACCCGATGTCAGGTACCCTAGAATGTCTCTGCCTGTACTGACTCGCTGACTCGTACGTGAGTTCATCAGTTTGTGTGATCAACTATATTAAGTTCACAAGACCTCGTCACCAATACACCAATGATTGAGCAGAAACAAAACAGTGCTTAGATTACTGTCTACAGGTCTCCTTTAATCTCTAGACTTTTTTTGTCGGAATATATTGGTAATACCTAAGATCTTATCGACATCCGTTGGTTCCCAATTATTTAGGTTTCTATTATAAAGGACCCTGTCTTAGAGAGTCTCCTCTCTAAAATCTTACCTACGAAGAGATTTACAAAGAGAAGGAAGGAACTTCCGTTACCGAATTTTGTTTTTGTTTTAGGCCTTTTTTTTAGGAACATATCAGTGACGGAGAAGGCAGTTGTTTATTGTGAGTAAAGTAGGGAGTCCCGGTCTTCAGAGGAAACGACGGGCCTCGAGTCACTTTAAGAGGCCAAGAACGCACGACTGTACAAGTCGTCTGTAAGGACGGAGAAGACGGAGTCGAGGAAGTCGTATTAATAGAGACATAAATAAAGAAGGGGTATTTTTACGTGTGTCGGACAGTCACAGCTCGTTCGGTACAGCATGAAACGAGGACCCCAAAAGACGTGTCTATAAAAAAGGAAAACACCTTTTTGTCGTTTACTATACTTTAAAATACACCTGTGCGTTTAGATGAAAACCTCCCACCACTACCCCCATCCCATCCCTGCCTCCCATTCTTTCTTTATGGCAGTAAAGTCGAGATTCGTATCTACGTCCTGTACCGGTTCAAGTTATTCATTACCAGTTAACGATATTCGGACTTCGATTGTGTTGTAACAATTAGTTGAGACGAGGTTACATTTTAATCTTTTTTTTTATTTTCATTCATTACAACTTTACATTCTTAAATCATATTATCCGTTGATCGGAGTTACTAAGAAACTGAAAAGTAAATAAGTAAGGGACAGATAGCTCGTGGATAATACACAGTAGTGACACGATACGTAACCTTTGAATTGAAACTTGTTGTGTATTTCCCAGAGTCGACTGTACTTCGTTTATCAGATCACATATAGTCAATTTATTAGACCTAAGTTATCTCAGTCAAAAGGAATCGTTTCATATTCCGTCTTCCCTTTATTATAGTACTACCACTGACCAAAGTAGGTAAGTCAATAGGTAAGTGAGTCGACGTAAATGACTGTTGGATGAGACACAATATAAACCTTGACACGGTCCGTGTCCCCAATGGCATCACGTTTCAAAGACAAGGGATAGTGATCTCTTTTACCACCACTGAGAAACAACACCCCCCTCCCCATCAAGACTCGTAACCCCTTCCAAATCGTCGTAGGAACCACAGATGGGTGACCTACGGTCTTTGTGAGGACTAACAGTGTTGGTTTATAAATTTATAATGACTTATTAGGGGTTCTTCGTTTTGACAGGGGACAACAATTCAGGGGGCCAATTCCGAGATTACTTATTCTCGAACGGAGAGGGTAGTTATAGTTTATTTTCAGTAAAATCTTTGTAACTATTGGTGTTGTTTTTAGTGTCACATACCTTATAGAGGAAAGACAGACCAAAACACGGTCGATACAGCAGAATAAATCATGTTGTTAGGATACTACACTCGTTTATAAATAAATACCTAAAGATTTCTAAATATTACTTATAAGTATTGGTAAAGAAGTGTATGTTTGACGTTTGAAGATTTTCGTTCTTAGGTACAAATTTCTACTCTTAATACCTTGAATAATATAAGATTCTCTACCATCTTCGATTTTTATCTTTCTGACATAAAATTTCTTTATAATCGAATAGGTTATCTAATTTTTACGGGTTCGTTTTTACAGAGTGTATTTTTATGTATCCATCGATTTGAAAAGGAAAGAACCACGAAAATCAAATAAAATCAATTTGAGAAGTGAGAAACGTATAAAGAAAAATTATAAAAATCCCGTATACATAATTAAAAACACAAATATCAGATCAATTTAGTTCGAAATATAAGATAGGAAGAATAACGATTATTTTCCTCATTTTGTTCTACGAAAGACCCGAAGTCTTATTATTAATTATTAACTTAAAGTCTCATCTTTTGATGGATTCGACATAGTTTAAGTTTGGTAGTTAAATAACTACTTCTTAAGTTTCGATTCAGTTCCTTTGACTTAATGAGATCTATCCCCAAGAGGTTTGACATCAGAGCCTTAGTTTACAATGAACAATGAACAAAAACGTGTACTTAAAAATAACTCTATGTTGGTGTGACTAAGTATTACGGGTACTGACGAAAGTTCGAGATTGTGGTCTCATCCAATCAATAGTGTTTCTGACATACAGTGAGTCTCGGATTTTACAAATAATAGACCAGGAGATGTCTTTTATACGTAGTTGAGGATGGGATCCAGGTTGGTGGTTGTCCTGATTTCAGTTACACAGAGGATGACCCGTCGTCACCCACATCACCTTTTAGGGACCCAAGATCTTAGTCTGGTCTTAAACTTAGGACAGATAGAAAGTGTTGACACACCGGAACTTGTACATTGAACTAGGGAGAATTAGAACAAAAGATCGCCTTATTTTGAACCTATTTATGAGACCATTAACGTAATACACCAAATACTTATAAAGTATGAGTATGAGTTTTATCTACTATAATTTTACGTCACGGGAAAGACGAATTATTCACACTGAAAACGAGTAAATAAGTTATTTATACATATTTTTCGGTCTGTGGAACCATCCCTGACTCCCGTGACCTATCCATTTCCGTCTCTGGAGACTTGAGTCATTTAAAGTCGACTCGTCTCTCGTCTATCCACTCTGGGAAGTGGGTCTGGGACGAGTTCGTAGCAAAGGACAACTTCTCCTATACCTGGGGTTAGGAGTTCTTGCCATCACTACTCGTTCCGTCTTCTCCTACCCCCACTCCATTCCTTACAAGGTCTGTTTCCCTTCTTGTTCTCGTTTCCTGAATTTTAGTCGTTCTGCACCATCTGTCCTTCTTGATTTTTTCAAACCATCGTAAACTCACCGCGAAGTTGGAACCCTCTTTGACCCCTCTACCTACTTCACTCGTTCTAGGTACGGAGGGTTTCGGTGCCATAATCATCTGTAACAATCGACGGACGGGTTGTCGATACCGGGGAAGGAATGATTGTCTTAGTACTAAAACCTGTTGACCGTTATACAGGAGGACTGTCCGGGGTCCACTCGACCACGGACCCTAGACCGGTTACTCTCCGTTACTACTTAAGACTCCAGAAAGTCTTGTTTCAGAAGGTCCAATTCTTATCACTACTCTTTCGGGAAATGGAAGGGAAAGGAGAAAAGACGAAATCTACGTTCCATTCAGTCTAATAGACAACACGAAAACTACTATTTTTTTCGACTGTCCGACCTTTACCTCCTCACTTCACACACTTCTGTGTCAAGGTCTCTACAAACCAACCTAGACCCGATAGTAGATTCTGGTCCGGACCTAGACGTACGAATACTTGAAGACTATGTCTTGGACCCTGTTCTGGTTTTCCCCAATTCACGGTCCCATTTTACTTTAGATTCCCATTTCGGTACTTTAACTTTTCACGAACAAGGAACTTTCTTTTCGATACTATTTAGATCTGTCGTATAATTTTTCGTCTCTGTAGTGAAACGACTGTTTTCAGACATATCAGTTTCGATACCAAAAAGGTCACCAGTACATATATACACTCTCAACCTGACATTTCTTTCGACTCGCGGTTTCTTAACTACGAAAACTTGACACCACAACCTTTCCTAAGAACTCTCAGGGAACCTGACGTTCCTCTAGGTTGGTCAACTAGGATTTCCTTTAGTCAGGACTTATAAGTAACCTTCCTGACTACGACTTCGACTTTGAGGTTATGAGACCGGTGGACTACGCTTCTCGACTGAGTAACCTTTTCTGGGACTACGACCCTTTCTAACTCCCGTCTTCCTCTTCCCCTGTTGTCTCCCCTCCTACTCTACCAACGTACCGTAGTGACTGAGTTACCTGTACTCAATCTCTTTTGAGCCCCTCTATCGTTTCCTGCACCTTCGGATCCCACGACGTCAGGTACCCTATTGTTTCTGAGTCTGCACTGACTCACCGACTTGTTGTTCCCATTTCACTCACGACGTTTTCGAAATGATGGGTTATAGGAGAGTTGGCAGTCGTTGACTCGAGGTCTACCTAATCTACCAGGAAACCCTCTTCAGTGATCGAAAACCACCTCGGGAACCAAAGAAGTCGACATTTTACCTTCACGATTATCTGAGTAAACTTCTTGGTAAACACTCCTAAGTTATCACATGTCTAACCCTCATGTTCATATCCTGGATCATACATAGTGATCTCTCATGAGTTTTACCATCCCCTTATGAGAATAACGACATAATAACAACATTTGAGTTCAAAGAACTTGTTGAAACTACAATAATTTCTCATGGGGTCCGACTATACTCAGTCTTAAAAGTACCCGTAACATAGCCCCCAACTTACTCTTTGAGAGGTTTAGTCAAAAAGGGGGGTTTGATGTACAACACTAGGTACTCTAAACCCTTTTAAAAATTAAACCCCCCTTCGTCCTTTCTTGTCTTACCCAATCTTATCCACCTTAATCTTACATAGTGTACCAATCCTATCATTAATAAAGTATCTTCAAAATAAATATATAAATATATGTGCATAACCTAACGTCAACATTTTCAATAAAGACTAACACCTAACGTAATTTTTTTAACACGAAAAAAAAAAAGGGGCCTTTTTTCTACAAAATTCCAGGGAACGTCGAGTTCTAAGACACCAACAAGAGTCTCCGACACCGAACGAAGTCGTAGTACAGAAGTACAATGTGGTGCGACCATGGGACGACTGAGTACCAGTAGTCCGTCAAGAGACGAGGTAGTCCGTCAAGAGACGAGGTCACTCTCAAAAGAGAAGGAGTGACGGGAAACAAAAGATGTAGTCGGGACAAAACAGAAAATTTCCTCGGTTCCTTCAACTCGTATAATACCCAAGGGGTGATTTACTTTACCTATGATTTGATCTCGGAATTCACCAGAGGTCCCCCCAGGAGGTCGAGTCAGGTACCTTCTCACCTGAGTATCGGACCTTCCCTTTATCTGGTACAGGACCCTCGTCTTATTGAATCGTCCAAAACATCAGAGTCTTACCTTTAAAGGTGTCCACATTACTTAGGGAAATTAAGGGACTATATTAACAGCAACGATCACAACTGTGGTACCTTACACTTCCTCTTACACCCGTCATCTAAAAATGACCCTTTTTGTAGTCTGTTAAAAATACATTGAAAAAACAACAACTTACTTTCCTCTTATTTGTTTCGTGTACGTTTTACGTGGTATATCTATATCTATTTGTACGTCATATACAAGATAAAAACCATGACAGGTGTCCGTTGTTATCTCCTAACAGACTTTCGATATTAACCGTGTCAGTCTCCTTCGGTCCTAGTCTTTTTAGTCTTTTTAGTTTAGTCTTTTTAAACTCAAGGACGGACCCACTGGAACCCACTCAGTGACTGGATAAGACTCGAAACCAGTTTTTCTTTTCGACGTAAAATCCCTTATGGTACACGGTCTGTGTAATGTCTATAGTGAATATTTGGACTCTCGTTGGGACTCTCCATCCATCTATGAGATGCTCCGGTCGAATCCCGGTGTAACGATCGTCTCGGTCTTATATCTCGACTTACATCGGACGAACGGAGTTTTCGGGTGTCGGAAAGGTAAAATAAAAAGAAAGAAGAAGGAGGAAGGAGGGAGGGAGAAGGTAAAGCAGGAAGGAAAAGAAAAATTTTAACTTCATATTAACTCCCGTCCTCCTCTTACCCCGTTGTCTCCTACTCTACCAACCTTCCGTAGTGACTGAGTTACCTGTATTCAAATTCGTTTGAGACCCTCTACCACTTCCTGTCCCTTCGGACCGTACGACGTCAGGTACCCCAGTATTTCTCAGCCTGTACTGAATCGTTGACTTATTGTTGTTAACAACTAAATGTTATAACACAATCAAAGTCCACATGACGTTACACTAAAATATATGTATATGTATATTTTATTAGACTTTATAGATACATAAAGTCTAATAAAAGGTAATATTCAATAGGAAAATATTAACTGTATGTCAACTACATGTTGTAATACAATCAAAGTCCACCTGATGAACCACTAACCTATAAACGTGTATAATACTTGACTAGTGGTGTTATTCAGATCATTGGTAGACTGGTGTGTGTTTCAATAATGTCATAATAACTGGTATAAGGAATACGACAAAACAACTCCAGGAAATTACCTGGCCTCGGACCACCAGGCCTCAACTGCTATTCTTTCATTTCCTCCCTTTCTCCGACTATAAGGAACCAAATGTGTCTTTCGGTTATTTCGGGGATGTGTCCCGAACGAGACAAGTGCCTCCGGAGTCCGCGGGAGAACTACCCCACTTCCACGTCTGTCGGAAGAGCTCTCCCAGAATCTTCGGGCCCGTCCTTTTACTTGAGTCTCCCGGAGACACGAGGTTTCTTTATCGGACTCTCTCTCTCTCTTTCTTTCTCTTTCTTTCTGTACCCCTGGTCTCGAGACTACCTCGTTTCCACAAAATTAGTTGTACCACACCCGTATATATGACAGAACGACGACGACGACGACGACGATTCAACGAAGTCAGCACAGACTGAGACACGTTGGGGTATCTGCCGTCGGGTGGTCCGAAGGGCCAGGGACCCTAAGAGGTCCGTTCTTATGACCTCACCCAACGATGACGGAAGAGACTATGTGACAGAATGTTTCATCAATAAGAGTCGTTTCCATTTCTAATTTTTAGGTCTGAATGCTTTGTATCCACTAGGTATAATTTCTCTCTCTCTCAACATTTGTTAGTGAAAATGGTATACCAAGTGTTCTTCCTTCTCCCATGAATAGTGGTATACCTTTATGACTACTTCCTTTACGGACCTAAGGAGTCGGGACCCTCTCCGAACGGAGAGGAGAATTAAGGACTCATAAGTCCTTAATTATTCCTTGTCTCTTAAGGACTGTCTAGGTTTTGTCGTGTGTCCTTCGGAGGACAATTTACGAAGGACTGTGACAAATAATACAGGAATACCAAATAAATGAAATATTGATCTCTAAACATGGAAAATTACGGGACGTTGGTAAAACGGGGGTGTTATAGGGAGGGGAAACTACTGGTGTACAAACGACAGATATGGCTACTCAGACAAAAGTAAACAAAACAAACAAAAAATCTAAGATGTATATACACTTTAGTATGTCATAAACAACAGGTGACAAACTAAATAAAGTGAATCGGATTACGAGAGATATAGGTGGGTACATCAGTGTTTACCGTTATAAAGTAAAAAATACCGACTCATTAAAAGGTGACCGGAAGGGACCACAGAGTCACCATTTCTTAGGTAGACGGTTACGACCTCTACGATCAAGTCAGGGACTCAACCCGTCTAGGGGACCTCCTCCTTTACCCTTGGATTAGGTTATAAGAACGGACCCTTTAGGTTACCCACCTTTTCGGACCACCCGAGACCAGGTACCTCAGTGTTTGTCGGTTTGTGCGGAATCACTGACTTGTGTATTCGTCATAAGGTGACACGCACACGCATAGTATACACATATAGAGTTGAAATAGGTAAGTATATATCTACCTGTGAATCAAACAAAGGTATCGAACCGATAACAGTTATTGTGACGTGACTTGTATCCCCACGTATCAATACAAAAGAAAAATTTTACCTATAATTTTTATTTTCACGAATGGTTGAGGTTTCCAACAAAATTCCAACTTCGGTAGACTTTATTTACATTTGTAAAACTTTAGACAATCAATGACACTAATACTCGTGATAAATAAAATATTACCGGTAAAAGATACTCGTACTCGTTTTGATATATACGTATAACAAAATTGAAAATAATGTGTACATGAAAACAACCTCGGAAATGAATAAACAGAGGCCGTGATCTGAGACTTGTAAAACTCTCTTCCCGAGAGCCGGATAAACCCATATACAACGATTATAGACTATGTTACGATCCGTCTCTTAATTCACGAGTTATAAACCACCTGACGTTACTTTCATACCTCTTAGAAGTCAGACAGTGACACGTCTTATAAGGATACAAATCTCGGTACGATAGAGTTATTAAACTGAAAATACTTTAATGTGTTTCTAGACCTTTTTATACATAGTTGCATGATTGTTCTTAATACCCACTTAATAGAGAGGGGGAAAGGAAGATAAAAGAGTAAAAGAAAGTATTTGTATAAAATAGGTAAGTCAATTCTAAAACCCAACAAGACAAATAAAAGTGATCTTCCTCATCGTAACTAGGTGACCTTTGGTCTATGTAATTAATGGTGATCAAATAAGTAAAGACTCCAAGACTCTGAATTTCTCGTTCTTATCTTCTCGTTTCCTTTTCCGAAATCTGAACTACGGGTTCGACCCTGTTCCTTCCCCTTAAAGGATCCGACGTGTCTCTAGAAATCCTTAATGTCTTAAAGTCTAAACACTTCCCTCAACTCGAAGTGATAAAGGTACCGTAATCGAAGGTCTTTAGGAAGGGTCTTGGAGAGTGTTACCGACGTACAGAAGACGAAGTACTAAAGGTCCCTGTCCTTGAGTCCGATAACACGTCCTTTAGAGGAAGGTAATAACCAGTCTTACCTACACTGTTGTGGGGACACGACGACGCGAATGAGCGAGTCAACACAGGTTGAGAAACACTGCGGTCCGAGGAGACAGGTACCCTAAGAGGTCCGATCTTGTGACCTGACCCAACGGTACGGGAGGAGGTCCCCTGGAGGGGTTGGGTCCCTAGTTTGGGTCCAGAGGGTGTGACGTCCACCAAAGAAATGGTTGACTCGGTGGTCCCTTCGGGTTGTTACGGGGCATTCATCTCAATTTGTAACCGGAAAGGGTGTAAAACTGGTCGTCAGTGTAAACCCAGGAGGTCGCGGTTTCTCTTTTGTGTTTTCTACTAAAGGTAAGGGGACTCGAAGAATAGATGGGGGCCGACGTGTGTCGGATGACAATGCGAGAGAAGTTTGCCCGACCGAGAGACGAGAGATTACAGAGCCAAGGACCAAATACCTGTCTCTGAAATGTCCTGCTACTTCCCGTGCCCAAACCCTACGTGCACCTAAACTCAAGATTGGACCTGATCAAGAGAGTACTCGTTACACTTTTGGTCAATTTCGTTATCATTTTCTTTGTGCTATTACTATTTACTACTATTACGACTCTTATTGTTCTCGATGTCAAACCCCCACAAATAATCCGTGGTCCGTGACTCGTTACCTGAAATAAACGTTCTAGCGGAAAGTAGGAGTCTACGACTCAAAACTAAAGAGGTGACATGACACCTCTGTTACTATCAGTAAGTGTACCTCAACACCATACTAAATTTATTGTCTTCCGTACGTTTTATGACTCTTATCTCGGACCATGTGTTACTTGTGAAGTATTTCTATATTATTATTACTATTGATGTCGTGGGAGTTTCCCGGTAATATGGGATTTACTCCAGTGAAGAGACGTCTTACGTCACCTTAGTGTCGAGAAGGTGGTTATACCGTCCCTCAAGTAACCACGTTTACCCTCGGAAATATCGTTCACCTCCATTCTCCATTCTTCTTGTATCTCAACATTAAGGTCTAGTCCGACTTGACGTATAGGTAAGATAGACTTCGGTTCCTAGACTTCGACCCATAAAATTGAACACAAACATAAAACTTAAAAAAAAAGGGGGCCTTATGGTACGACCAAAGACTACAGACACATCTGTCCGACGGGTATAAAGAAGAAGGTCACCTCACTTCCCTAATTCTTGTACTCGAGACCTCAGTTTACTGGACTCAAGTTTAAGACAGAAGTCGTGTATGGTCGACAAAAGAATTTTTCAAAAGAGTAAATAAATAAAAAATTTGAAAATCCCTCTTGATATCGACTAATACCTCTTCTGTTACCGTGGGGTGAGGTCATGAGAACGGACCTTTTAGGGTACCTACCTCCTCGGACTATCCGACGTCGGGTACCCCAGCGCTTCTCAGTCTGTACTGACTCGTTGAAGTGAAAGTGAAAGGTGAAAGTACGTAACCTCTTCCTTTACCGTTGGGTGAGGTCACAAGAACGGACCTTTTAAGGTCCCTGTCGTCTCGGACCACCCGACGGAAGACACCCCAACGTGTCTTAGCATCAACCTGTGCTGACTTCACTAAATCGTCGTCGTCGTCGTCGTCACATCGACTAATTGTTACAACACTATCAAGGTCCACGTGTCGTTTCGTCGATTCGGTGCATAGTGTACATAGGTAAGAGAGGTTTGAGGGGAGGGTAGGTCCGGCAGTGTATTGCGACTCGTCTCAAGGGAACGAGATGTCATCCAGGAACAACCATTAGGTAAAATTTATCTCGTCACACATGTACAGACAGGGTTCGAGGGATTGATAGGAAGGGGAGTTAGGAAGGGGAGACCATTGGTATTCAAGTAGGAGATTCGGTCGACAAAATAAACCTGTTAAAAGAATTGAGGAGACACAGAAGCAAAAGAGTAGACTTTTTACCACTGCCGTTTTTTATTTATCAAAGAACTCAACTAGACTTCTAAATTACTCAAGTATCCATATTTTACGGATCCTATTCGGTACTTTTTAACCATAAAAAAATCATTTTATTCCATAAAATCATTTTATTTTCCTTTCTATCTCAGTCTTAAAGAGAAGGACCAGGTTGGTCCTTCTTCGGACCACATTTATTCGGAGTCACATTTTATGTACACGAATACGTACCTACGCGCACGCGCGCGCGCGCGCGTGTGTGTGTGTGTGTGTGTGTGTGTGTGAGTAGGGAGGTCGGAGACTCGATATCTTGTCGGTGGAGTAGACTCTAAAGTACGGGTTCTACAAGAAGCAGAACGACATGACGTCCCGGTAAGAAATGTTTTAACGGAGAACGACGTCCTTTAGTCCTACGTCGTTATAATTTTACGGACGTGCTCTATCTTATTTTTCACCCCCAGTCTCCGTCTTGGGATCGTTTTAGGTGTCCGACTACGTATTAGTTTCATGTCGGGAAAGTAGTATAATTTCTACNCACATTTTATGTACACGAATACGTACCTACGCGCACGCGCGCGCGCGCGTGTGTGTGTGTGTGTGTGTGTGTGTGTGTGAGTAGGGAGGTCGGAGACTCGATATCTTGTCGGTGGAGTAGACTCTAAAGTACGGGTTCTACAAGAAGCAGAACGACATGACGTCCCGGTAAGAAATGTTTTAACGGAGAACGACGTCCTTTAGTCCTACGTCGTTATAATTTTACGGACGTGCTCTATCTTATTTTTCACCCCCAGTCTCCGTCTTGGGATCGTTTTAGGTGTCCGACTACGTATTAGTTTCATGTCGGGAAAGTAGTATAATTTCTACAAAGATAAGGGTAAAATATTTGTTCGCTTCTCGGACTTAATCTCGTCACCCTTACATTTACATAGAGGATTATGACAAGACTGGAACCTATACACATACACAGAAGGAGAGAGACACACACAAACACTACGTCAAAAGAATTTCAATAAAAAGTTTATAGGAATAGTATAACAAGTTCTGTTAACTACCACTTCTATATCCTCCAAAGAGTCCTTATGTGTTTCGGCTCGAGTTTAGTTCGTTTAACGAAGTAAGTACCTCTATTTCGATTTAACGAACCGTTCCGTCCCTCAGTCTCTCCTGTCTTTTCTAGATCTCCCTCGTCAACCCCTTACTAGTCATGCAAAAGGACTAATAAAGACGTAAACAGTTTTTCCTTGAAGAGGGAGAGGATAAAATATAAGAATCGACATATGTGTTTCGTTAGTTACCGAAATATTTATTTCAGATAAAAACAATACCCATACTCTGTCGAGTCCTTTACCTTGTCTTTTAGTGAAAGGTAAGATCAGAGTTTTAGTTAACAAAGGTTTAATAAAAAGAACGTTTTGAAGATAAACATAGAACCTTAAAAGAAAGTAAATGGTGGTGAGGACAGAGAAAGAGAGAGAAAAAACCGGGACAAGTCACTTTTCCGACCTAAATTTGAGTTGTAAGTTTTTTACTTCTAGTACCGTAGACCAGGGTAGTGAATGACCGTTTATTTACCCCTTTTTCACCTTTATCACTGACCAAAATAAAGGAACCCGAGGTTTTAGTGACATCTACCACTGATGTCGGTGTTTTACTTTTCTGCGATAGAGGAACCTCCCCGAGGGGTCCGCCCCGATCACCATTTCTTGGGTGACGGTTACGTACCCTGAATTCTCTGTGTCCAAGCTAAGGACCCAGTCCTTCTAGGAGAGCTCTTCCTCTACCGTTGGGTGAGGTCATAAAAACGGACTTCTTAGGGTACCTGTCTTCTTGAACCACCCGATACAGGTACCCCAGCGTTTCTCATCCTGTACTGACTTCGCTGAATCTTATGTACGTAGAGGAACTTTCTTTTCGATCCTGTTTGTTTCTGTCTAATAATCTTTCTTCTCTGTAGTGAAACGGTTGTTTCCAGGCTATCAGTTTCGATACAAAAAAGGTTATCAGTATATACATACACTCTCGACCCGGTATTTCCTCCGACTCGTGACTCCTTGACTGAAAGTTTAACACTACAACCTCGTCTGAGAACTCTCAGGGAACCTGACGTTCCTCTCGGTTGGTCAGTTAGGATTTCCTTTAGTTGGGACTTATAAGTAACCTTCCTGACTACGACTTCGACTTCGAGGTTATGAAACCCGAGGACTATGCTTCTCGACTGAGAAGCCTTTTCTGGGACTACGACCCTTTCTAACTCCCATTCTCCTCTTTCCCTACTATCTTCTACTCTACCAACTTACCGTAGTGACTGAGTTACCTATACTTAAACCCGGTTGAGGTCCCCTATCACTTCCTGTCCCTTCGGACCACACGAAGTCAAGTACTCCAACGTCTCCGTCTGTACTGAATCACTGACTTGTTGTTGACAGAGAAAAAGTTTCCAAAAAGTGGTAGAGAAAACTGTGAACACTAGACATAATATTTTGGTTTGAAAATTTATACATAACAGTAAAAAGAGTAGTAAGGTCATTCTAGGGACTTCCGTCCCGTATAGAGGATAAAGAGAGAGGGGATACCTTACTTCGTACCTCAGTCGTTACATTATCCGTATATCCTTTTATAACTCGAGGAGTGAGAAACACTTCGTGATAGTGTGTTATTATATAACTTATACAAAATACACAGTCCCTCACTCGACTAAGTAAAATAGACGAAGGTTTCGTTGACAGAGTAATAGTTCGACGTAGAAGGATTAGGAAAGGAGGGATTGGACGACAGGGACCCAGTCACCGTCTGACCAAATCCCTTTCTCTGTTTCTACTCGATTAGTGCACGAAGAATATCCTTAGACGTTGATCCCACCTTGGGTGTAAAATACCATAACGAGACTTTCTTCTGGAGGTTTCACAAGTAGCTGTCTCCTTCGCTATTCCTTTTACACCATATGTATATGTCACCTTATGATCAGTCGGTGTTTTCTCACTTTGTTACGATAAACGTCGGTACACCTACCTGGATCTCCAATAGTATGATTCATTTTATTCAGTCTGACTCCTTCCGTTCATAGCATACTATACTCAATGTACAAAATCCTTAGATTTTTTACTATGTTCAGTCAAATAAATCTTTTGTCTTTATCTGAGTGTATATATCTTTTGTTTGAACATCAATGGTTTCTCGTTTCTACCCCCCTCCCTGTGTAGTCCTCAAACCCTAATTGTCTATATGTGATGATATATATTTCAAATATTTCATCTATTTGTTCTTCCAGGATGACATCTCGTGTTCCTTCATATAAGTCATAGACATTATTGGATATTACCTTTTCTTAGACTTTTTCTTATATATGTTCACATTCACTTAGTGAAATGGTGACTTCGATTGTGGTACAACAAGTCTACTACGACACTTTCACGACGTGAGTTATACGGTCGTTTAGACGTTTTGGGTCGTCACCGGTGTCCTGACCTTTTCCAGGTAAAAGTAAGGTTAGGGTTTCTTTCCGTTACGGTTTCTTATAAGTTTGATGGCGTGTTAACGTGAGTAGAGTGTGCGATCGGTTCATTACGAGTTTTAAGAGGTTCCGTCCGAAGTTGTCATACACTTGGTACTTGAAAGTCTACAAGTTCGACCAAAATCTTTTCCGTCTCCTTAGTCTCTAGTTTAACGGTTATGGACGACCTAGTAACTTTTTCGTTCTCTTAAGGTCTTTTTGTAGATGAAAACGAAATAACTGCTACGGTTTCGGAAACTGACACACCTAGTGGTGTTCGACACCTTTTAAGAAATTTCCCACCCTTATGGTCTGGTGGACTAGACGGAGAACTCTTTAGACACAGGTCAATCTTGACCTGTACCCCCCCCCCTCTCCCTTTCTACCGCCTCCTTATCCTGCCCTTCTGGTGAAAGAGGGAGTGTTTAAGGAGTTTTCTTGTAAAGTTGCGGCTCGTTTGAAGTGTTTTGTTGAAGACATCCGACCGTCTCCTGTAGTCCGTTGGTCTTTTCGTCTAGTAACAGAAGTTTTTGTCCATCCTTTTTTATATTTTCTGCTTTTTCCTCTGTTTCCTCCACCCCTCCCTCGAGGCAGGGCCCTTCTCTTCGGGCAGGGCCCTTCCCTTAAAATTCTTCTCTCCAAAGGTTTGTGGTCCTTTGTGAGAGGGACGGCTCAGACACCGCTCGGAACCTTTGTGTCTCCCGTTGTATTGTCCTTCCTTTTTATCTATTTATTAATTTTGGTTGTCTAATGTTCGGGTTGTCATTGAGGGGGTCGCCTTTTCGTCGTGTCTGCGGACGTAGGCGGTGACCCTTCACCCCCGTCCCGTCCCTGC
>SJYO01049755.1:57303627-57325018 GCA_006410555.1 Capra ibex | reverse complement strand
TAAACTTAGTCAAGACTACTCTACCCACTTTGACCTCGGTTAATATGTCTCACTTCATTCGGTCTTTCTTTTTGTGGTTATGTCATATGATTGTGTATATATACCTTAAATCCTTCTACCGTTACTGCTGGGACATACGTTCTGTCCTTTTTTCTGTGTCTACACATATGGTCTGAAAACCTGAGTCTCCCTCTCCCTCTCCCACCCTACTAAACCCTCTTACCCTTAAGATTGTACATATGACAGTACATTCTTAACTTAACGGTCAGGTACAGACTGCATCCCACGTCGAACGAACCCCGACCACGTACCCCTACTGGGTCTCTCTACAACACCCCTCCCTCCACCCTCCCCCCAAGTACAAACCCTTGCGTACATTCTTAATTTCTAAAATTTTAAATTTTTTTTATTTTTTTTTTATTTTATTTTATTTTTATTTTTACAATTGACTTTTTTTTTTTTTTTCTTGACCTGTACCTTGTTGTCTGACCAAGGTATAGCCCTTTCCTCATGTTGTTCCGATATACAACAGTTGGACAAATAAATTGAATATACGTCTCATGTAGTACTCTTTGTGACCCGACCTCCTTCATGTTCGACCTTAGTTCTAACGACCCTCTTTATAGTTATTAGAGTCTATGCGTCTACTGTGGTGGAATACCGTCTTTCACTGATTTCTCGGAGAACTACTTTCACTTTCTCCTCTCAATTTTTCAACCGAATTTTGAGATGTAATTTTTTTGATTCTAGTACCGTAGAACGGGGTAGTCAAGTACCGTTTATCTACCCCTTTGTTACCTTTGTCACTGTCTGAAATATAAAACCCGAGATGTTAGTGACGTCTACCACTCACGTCGGTACTTTAATTTTCTGCAAACGAGGAACCTTCTTTTTGATACGGGTTGGATCTGTCGTATAGTTTTTCGTCTCTATAATGAAACTTGTTTTCATGTAGATCAGTTTCGATACCAAAAAGGTCGTCAGTACACACCTACACTCTCAACCTGAGACTTCTTTCGACTCGAGGCTTCTTAACTACGAAAACTTGACACCACAACCTCTTCTGAAAACTCTGACGTTCCTCTAGGTTGGTCAGGCAGGATTTCCTTTAGTCGGGACTTATAAGTAACCTTCCTGACTACGAGTTCGACTTCCAGGTTATTAAACCGGTGGACTACACTTCTTGACTGAGTAAACTTTTCTGTGACTACGACCCTTTCTAAATTCCACCCTCCTCTTCCCCTACTCTTTCCTACTCTACCAACCTACCGTAGTGACTGAACTTCTTGTACTTAAACTCATACGAGGTCTTCAACCACTACCTATCCCTTCGGACCGTACGACGTCAGGTACCCCAGAGTTTCTCGACCTGTGTTGACTCACTGACTTGACTGACTGACTGACTTGTGTAATAACTTTAGTTGATATGACCTTAACTTTTCTCTTTCGGAATGAGTGTAGTAGTCCACTCCGAGGGAGAGGTTGGCTACATTTCGTACCAGAACGAAGTCTAAGATATTCAATAAAGACAAAAGGTCATTGGAGGTGAGGTAAAACCACCCCTTCACAAACTACATTGAATAACTCACTAAAAGGGGGTTGGGAAGTGGTGATTTGTGTGTGTGTGTGTTTGGGGTACAGAATAACGTTAGGGTGTTGTCAGGGTAGTTCGTCTTTAGGAGAAGGAGAGGAGAAACGACACAATCTAGGGCTTCGGATCTCTGAGGTACATCAAGTTTCAAGGTTCCCCGTCCACCACATTGACCAGAAACTAAATTGGAGATCGGAGAGTCTCTTAGTCTAAGTCTAAATAACCGAAAAGGTGGTACAAAGTCTGGGCTAGTTCGCTTACGGATACTTAGTTTATTCTTAGTTACGGATGTTTTGAGGTAAGACACGTCTAGTTTTTGATGTCGTGTGGGAAGGTTTCCTCGGAGTTGGTAACAGAAGAGTGAGGGGACTATAGGACACCGGTGCAGACCCAAAGACCCTCAACCACTTCACTAAAACTTACCTTTTCGACTGACCCCGTCACACCCATGGGTCGTGGACCTTGAACTTGGACCGTCAATCTATGTCCTCGACTTTCCTACCCGGTCCTACACTGTTCCTGTACCTCTCCCGTCTGTACTACTAGGACCCGTTCGACTCCCATCTTCGCTCCTTGTTGGGTCTCCGTCGCGTCCTTCGGAGCACGATCTCCTCTTACGTCAGGCATACGTCTTTCTTCGTCTCCGCGGTGCTGTGTGCACACTGCGGTACTGTGCACACTGTGGTACTGTGCACACACTGCGGTGCTGTGCACACTGCGGTACTGTGCACACACTGCGGTACTGTGTACACACTGTGGTGCTGTGTACACACTGTGGTGCTGTGTACACACTGCGGTACTGTGCACATAAGTGTGAGCGTCCGTGTACACAGACCTTCTCGGTCGTCAGTTGAGCCGTCCCTGTACCGATTGACCTTGGCTTCGTCCTTCTGATCGTGGACGTGTCCAGGACCTCTTGAAGTGACACCTTAACGTCCTTCCGGACTTTTGGTGACTTCTAGGGTCCCCCGTCTATCCCCTGAAACCTGACCTTCACACCCCCGTCCTACCTCCGATGCATAGGATGTCAGACCTTTTAAAAAGCCACAAATATTAGGTGTTCCAGTATCATCACACATGACCGTCTTATAGTCGGTGTAAATGTACAATATGAGTGAAGGAAGGTGTGTGTGAGGGTCTTTGTGTGTGTAAGTGTTACGGTAGGAACTCTCGACTTTTTTCATCTATTGTGGGATCAGATCGACGACGACGACGACGATTCAGCGAAGTCAGAACAGGTTGAGACACACTGGGGTATCTGCCGTCGGGTGGTCCGAGGTGACAGGGACCCTAAGAGGTCCGTTGTTGTGACCTCACCCAACGGTAAAGGAAGAGATTACGTACTTTCACTTTTCACTTTCACTTCAACGAGTCGGCACAGGCTAAGTCGCTGGAGTACCTGACGTCGGGTGGTCCGAGGAGGTAGGTACCCTAAAAGGTCCGTTCTCACGACCTCACCCAACGGTAACGGAGGAGACTAGGATTAGATCTTTAGGGATTATTTGAAAATGAAACTGCAAGGTCGAGACAACATATGTTTGAGAATATTATTATGACAGAGAAAAGGAGGAGGAGGGAAAAATTCCAGACCGGTGGATTTTTTAGAACTCTTTCCATGGAATATCTCTACCACCCACACACGATTCGGTGAAGTCAGTACAGGTTAAAACGTTGGGATACTTGACATCGGGTGGTCCGAGGAGACAGGTACCCCAAGAGGTCCTTTCTTATGACCTCACCCAACGGGACGGGAGAAGGTCCCCTAGAAGGACTGGGTTCCTAGCTTGGGGTTTGAGATACAGAGGATGCAACCGTCCACCCAAGAAATGGTGATCGCGGTGGATCCTTCGGGTCATCTGACCCAACCACCCTAAATAAGTACCTAGGATCCTGAGGTCGTAAGAACGGAACTTTGGGATCCACTGATGTTACACTTCGTTTTGAACCTCACTTATTGAGTTCATCGTAGTAAATACTATTCTTATCGTTAGTAACGTGACATGGGTCCAGGAGACAACTCCAGGAGACAGTCTGAGGTCTAACCAAGACTTATTACGTAAGTGTTTGACGTAATTACGTAGACCATTGCGTGACTGTTTAACACAACCGTCCGTATTAATTAGTAGAGCTTAACGCGACATTTATAAAGTATGCACACATTAGGAATCCAAAGACTTTATAACATCTTAGACCTACTTAGACTTTTATACCTACTTAGGACTTATAACATCTTAGACATCGTAGACTTTTAGTATATAAAAAACTCTTAATGACATACCTATGACAAGATTTAGGACCTCTCTGTTTCTACTTATCCCAGACCCGGTAAAGACTCTACGAATATCGGATCACTACTTTCAGTTCTTCCTCCGTCTTCTAGGTTTACTAGTTTACATAGTAGTGCATTGGGTAATTCCTTTTTATATATAAGATTCCCTATACAGATTTGAAAAAATTTGTATTTTTTTATGTCATCGGGCAGTTTCCCTACCAACCCACTTATACTCATCCTTACCACTAGTTTCCCTTATGTAATTTATTTGTGTCGTTATTTAAATCCTTCTTTCTTTACCTTCCGTTTCGATAAAGTGTATTTACATTGTCGACTTCGTTCTCGTTATTTTATATTAAAGGAGGGCGTCAACGTCTTTCGAACATTTAAAATCCCGACTGAGACTCCGGCAACCTCAGCCGCGACTGTGGACCTATACCTTCGTCCAACCCTCTCCATCCTGTCGTCGACGTCTTTACCCACACCGGGACCGTCTAGTACGGAAGGAGTATGACCAATTTCCATGTCCAGGTATTCCTCTTTGGTGGTCATCCTACAAGTATCGCAAATCAACGAATCAGCACCGACTGAGAAAACACTGGAGTACCTGACATCGGACGGTCCTAGGAGACGGGTACCCTAAAGAGTCCGTTCTTATGACCTCACCCAACGGTAAAGGAAGAGGTCCCCTTAGAAGGTTGGGTCCCTAGTTTAGACGCAGAGGACGAGACGCCCATCTAAGAAATGGTGACTCGGTGGTCCACTCAGGACGTACAAGTGTACGAGTATACGATAAACGTTAAAAATTTCGTATAAGTTATACAAGTACAAGTTCTAATGTTAATGTGTGTGTGTGTGTGTGTGTGTGTGTGTGTGTACAGATAATTGGGACATATATCTAGTCAAGTACCGCCAAAGAAAGATGTTGGGGACGGGAACTTCTCAAGGAAATCACAGGTGTCTGTAACCCTAGTCGAGGTATATCGTATCCGAGGTCCCTGGGACAAGTTTGTAAAATAAACCCATTCAATCTACTCGTCTCTGAGTTTTTCTCGAGGTCTTTCCTTTCGTGTATTTAACTGACAAATGAGACAAGGTAGAGTAAATAAAGTCCTTTATAACGTTCAAAAGATAAAAGTGTGACCCTTACACTCTGAGTGTCTCCAATTAAGTAAACGGGTGGTGGTATTTCGAGAAATTGTTACTAGGGTCCTATCCTTTTATTCGAATAGACTGAGGTCTTCTGTACAAGAAAGATGATTTAGGACGTCCTTTTTATTCCCACGGGTAGTACAATGTTGAATATAAAGGACTTAAATACAAGTGAGTGATAACCTTAAAGAAGTGGTTAAAGTCACATGGGACCTGGTGTCGATACCGTTAAAAATGTGTAAAGAAACTCAGACGAAGAGCTCGTGTAGACGGAATAGAAACGACGACACCGAAACAAATCTATTACTGTACACACAAGTCAACGATCCAGCACAGGACGAGAAACGCTGGGGCACCTGACATCGGGTGGTCCGAAGAGACAGGTACCCTAAAGGGTCCGTTCTTATGACCTCACCTGACGGTAAAGGAGGAGGTCACCTGGATGGGTTGGGTCCCTAACTTGGGAGTAGAGAACACAGAGGACGTGACCGTCCACCTAGGAAATGGTGACTCGGTCGTCCCAGAGGAATCTGTCACTTGAACCGGTGTTAAAAGAGTCGGGGAAGCAAAAGAGGTGAGTTGTCTGAGAAGTCACGAGAGAGTACCGCTCAATGAAGTGAAGAGGACAAGGGTATCACAGTTCCGAAAAACGTAGGGAACATAGACAGAAGTTATCATTCGTATAGAAGAACGTTGATTACAGGACAAAGTTGTACAGGAGATTAATAAATATGTGCTGTACATTCCACATAGCAAAGTTGATATGTTTTTACTTAAGGAAGTATAGGAATAACTAACTAGACATTGTTTAGGATTCTGTTAGACACACCCACTTTTCCTGTGTCCTGAACAGAAAGAGGTGAGACGAAGAGGGGAAGGGGTAGAGTCTCCGTAGTGGTTCGGGACTCGACGGTCGGGGATCGGAAGACCAACTGTCTCGGTATCCGTCCTCAGTAGGAACTTGGAGGAGAGGCGAAGGTGTACCCAGGTGTAAATTAGTTAAGATCCAGGGTAGTCAAGTGACTGACGGGATCATACAGAGATAGAGATAACGACAATGAAAAAAAAATTCATAGAAAATTTGAAAAAAAAGAAATAAAAAATTTTAATGAAAAATAACCTCATATCAACGAAATTACCCGAAGGGTCTATCAAGTCACCATTCCTTAGACGGACGGTTAAGTCCTCTGAACTTAAACCAGGGACGTAACTCTTCTAGGGGACCTCTTCCTTTACCTTTGGACGAGATCATAAGAACGGACCCTTTAGGGAACCTGTCTCTCCTCGGACCACCCGATGTCAAGGACCCCAGGATTTCGCAGGCTGTTCTGAATCGTTTATTTGTTGTCTTTGTATCAACGAAATGTTACAACACAATCAAAACTGACGTGTCGTTTCATTTGGTCGATACCATCAGTGAGTCAACACATGCTGAGACACTGGGGTGTCTGACATCTGACGGTCCGAGGGGACGGGTACCTCAAGAGGTTCTTTCTTATGACCTCGCCCAACGGTAAAGGAAGAAGTCGATATACTTATGTACACAGGATAGAAAAAAAAACCTAAAGGAAGGGTACATCCTACCGTACCCCGTGACTCATCAAAGGACCCGACACGTCATCCAAGAGGATGACGCCAATGGACTTATATCCAGCGGTAGTAACGGACGGTCTACCGACGTTGTAGGAAGATCGACCAAAGAAATACGAGTCGAACGAAGGAGGTCATACAAAAAAAGTACGACGTTGGTTTCACTGAAATTTTTGTTTTTTGTTTTACCTTTAGACTTCCAGGGAGAGACAGTATTTACTTTTAGTAACGGAACCATAGTAACAGACAAGCCTCTAGTTACAGAGTTCCTGGGTAGTTCCTACTTCTGGTACCTCTCGTCCTCCCTCCTTCGTCTGTTCACGACGGGTCCGAAGATCCACTGCTTCTCCGTCTCTCGTGAACGTCCAATAGGAGAACTAAAAGTCGGGGTGCCCGGTACATCTTCTGCAATTCTCGGACTCTCGTCTTCAACGGGAACCCCACGCCAAATATAGAGACCGTCCTCGTAAAACATAGGAAAGGACCCTTGGGCTTACGTTCTCTTTCGCGTACACTGATTTTCCTTACGTCACCTATGATAGCGGTCCTGACCAAGTTATGAAACGTGAACATGACGGGACACGGACCGTGTAGAACAGGGGTCACTTAGCGTAATAACGTAGGAATGTGCACTCTGGTGAAGACTGCACTACGTTGTGGTGAAGGGCCTACCATCAGTGCTACTGGTAAAAGGAGGAGATAAAAGAACGAGACGAAAGTGAGTGATAAACAGTAAAATATAATAAATGAACAGTATAGGAGATCCTACTGCAGGGATTGGGGTCTAACCAAATCTTCGAAGACACCCGAACGATTCAGTAGAACCAAATCTTCGAAGACACCCGAACGATTCAGTAGAACATCGTTAACGAACAATTAAAAGCCAGGGAGAGGTTGTAAGATGTTACATTTAAGGGTTCCCGTCCTTAACACGAACCAAGTGGTAACATAGGGTCCAGTAGCCAAAGTGATGGCGTTAAAGGGTCTACGCTTTTGATTCCGTTCTCCATACCTCTCTGACCGGTTCTCATGCACAATCATTCATAGTCTCTGTAGGAATGTTGTCCGCAAGATGAGTAAGTCACCAAACAACTAATTAATTAACTAACTAAGAAGACGAGCAAGTTGTTTATTATTAACTTCCCGAAGATCCGTGACACCCCGTATCTTCTTACCTACTATGTATCTGAGATGGTGTACGTTGAGTACCAGTACCCGAGGACCTTCTCTTTATT
Organism: Capra ibex; assembly: GCA_006410555.1. Taxonomy (NCBI): domain Eukaryota; kingdom Metazoa; phylum Chordata; class Mammalia; order Artiodactyla; family Bovidae; genus Capra; species Capra ibex. Next base: position 57,317,178 of record SJYO01049755.1, on the reverse strand, counting down.
CGTACTTGTTGAGGTTTGGAACCACTGACACCTTCTTGACATCCCTACGAGTGGTACAGTCCCGCTCGTCAGGTCCTTTCCGAAAAGTCGACACTATAGCTGATACTTGGGGGAATTTCACTGACGTTCAAGTAGTAATTCACCCCCTTTCTCCTTGACCCCGTTGTCGTTCACATTTCAAGAAAGCCCCGGAGGACCCGACATAATTCTACGACTCTGAAACAGAATCTGCTTCCTTTCGGTTACTCCCTACCTTTCTACTCATCTTAGAATTGTCCCTTTCTACCCCCCTACCTCACTCGTTGACGAAAGACCCTTTTCTCTTGTCGGGCTTTCGGGGATTTTAGGTCTGTCGAACACCAATCGTACGGACGTCCGATCACTAGTACCTCTGTCCTCACCTCTGTGCCGAGTCTTAGAGTGACCTACACCGAAGGTAGGAAAGGGATTGTAGGGAAACGTCTTCAATTAGACCTGTCACCCTAAGACGTCTCTACTGAATGGACAACCTTGTAAACAGTCGGAGTGAGTACAAAGGTCCTCTCTCCTTCCGACCACTCTATCCGCTGTCCGTCTCACAAAACCTCCACTACAACCTCGCTGTAGAAAGGTAGGTGTCGGGGTCGGGACGAGAACCTCCAGAACAGTCGAGGCCCCCCTCGTTCTCGTCACGGAGACAACCCGTCATCCACCGCCGTAACAGAGTCACAGTCTTGAACACTCCAACCTCTTGGTAAACTGTCTAAACAGAGGAAACGAGAACCCCTAGAGTCGGAGTCCTCACTATAAAACATTGGATACATTCCTCCTTTCTTCTCTTTATACTGATTGTCCACGACTTTACTAAAAGGAACGTCATAGAGTTCCCTTTACGACCCTTTCCCATTTTATACCTTAGAATCCGACGTGCACCGGAGGTCCGAGAGGGAGAAGGAGAGTAAAGACAAGGAGGGGGAGGAAGAAGAAGACGAGGGGGGAGAGGGGGAAAGGTAGAATTAAAAGTAGGAGGGGTAGCGTCGGTAGTAGGTGACTCCTGAAAGATCCTCGGTCCGTGGTTCGACTCGGGAGAGTCCGTACTCAAGTAAAGTAGACGTTGGAAACGATCCAAGGTAATAACAAAAGAAAAACGTCTATTCCTGTACCACGAAGTCTCTCTCTGTCAGTCTAAAGTTCTAGTGTGTCTTTATTTACCGTCTCTTTTTGAGACCGTGATCAAGTCGGAAGGAGTTGTCATTCCGAGACGGAAGAGACAATTTCGTACAATAAATAAAAAGTATCCAGTCTAAGTTTGTGTGTTAAGGAGGGGGTAGTCAAGTTAAGTCAAGTCAGTGAGTCAGTACAGGTTGAGAAACGCTGGGGTACCTGACGTCGTGCGGTCCGAAGGGACAGGAAGTGGTTGAGGACCTCGAATGATTTGAGTACAGATAGTTCAGCCACTACGGTAGGTTGGTAGAGTAAGAGACAGAAGGGGAAGAGGAGGGCGGAAGTTAGAAAGGGTCGTAGTCCCAGAACAGTTTAGTCAGTCAAGAAAGGTAGTCCACTGGTTTCATAACCTCAAAGTCGAAGTGGTAGTCAGGAAGGTCACTTATAAGTCCTGACTAAAGGAAATCCTACCTGACCAACCTAGAGGAACGTCAGATTCCCTGAGAGTTCTCAGAAGAGGTTGTGGTGTCAAGTTTTCGTAGTTAAGAAGCCACGAGTCGAAAGAATTATCAGGTTGAGAATGTAGGTATGTGTTGATAACCTTTTCGGTATCGAAACTGATCTGTCTGTAAACAACCTTTTTATTATAGAGACAAAAAATTATACGACAGATCCAACCAGTATTGAAAGGAAGGTTCCTCGTTCGCAGAAAACTAAAGTACCGACGTCAGTGGTAGACGTCACTAAAACCTCGGGGGGGTTTATTTTAGACAATGACAAAGGTGACAAAGTGGTAGATAAACGGTACTTCACAACTCTAAGTGTGTGTTAAGGAGGGGGTATGGATATCGGTTTTTGAAATAAGGGGTTGCGTTTGATTCCTGACGGAACATAACTCTGAGCCCGAATAAACGTAGAACCCTCATTACGCTCCGTACCCGACAGTGCTACCAGGAAGGGGTCTCGTCGTGTCTACGAGCGTCGACCCCGAGGACGGCACCCCGTCGGCCCCACTGACATATAGACGAGGACGAGGAACGGAGGAGAAGCAAGTCGGTCAGGGTCCCCATCGACTCGCGTGGTACAGGGAACCACCTGACATACGAATGGACAGTAAGGAAATAAGTGAGTGGGGAAGTAAGTAATCAGCAGAGATCAGTACAACCCATTGTAAATTATTTGTCGATGATGTACAGTCCACTACAAGATCTTTCCGTGTCAACTTGTCTTACCTCAGGAACCAGAGTCCCTCGAGTGTCGGATCTTCTCTGTCTCGCCATTTGTGTGACGAGATTACGTCACACTATTTGTGCTACTAAGGCCCCCCGTGGGGAACACACGAGTCATCTCGAGAACCCCGAGTCCTTACGTCGTTTTAGACAATTTACTAACTTACTTAGGTGGGTCGGACACTCAGTGCCCTTCGAAAGACGCCTTTCTCTTCGGTATCGACTCTCGTCGGCGTACGCGGAACTTGAGAGGGTACAGGACCCCGCCCACGGGTCGAGTCCTACGACACGTATCATCCACGAGTCACTTTGACGTCCCTGGGAGATGCCCAGAAGAGCCCGGCGACAGCACGTCGAAGTCTTCGTCGAAGATGGTGACGGAACGCGACGTACGTGCCCCACAAGTGTCGGACGTTATGTCTACGACGCGGCCCTCAACTCGTTGCACCACGATTTGTAGAGACAGACGAGACTACGAGGGACAGTGGACCCAGATGGGACGAAGCAGAGAGACAAACGACCCAGGAAGAGTCGTGTGTGGGAAACGAGGATATCTCAGGTCGGTAAGAGACGAAGGAAATAAAGAAAAATCTTTAGCTTTGACTCAACTAATATTAGAATACAAGTAAAGTCCACATGTTGTATTACTAAGTTGTAAATTTATGTAACATTTTTCTCGTAGGGTCACTCAGATCAATGGTAGACAAGGGTATGTCTCGATAATGTCATGGTGACTGCGATAAGGGACGCGGTATATTATGTAGGGCTACTGAATAAATAAAATATTTACCTTCAAACACGGAAAATTGAGGGAAGTGCATAAAACGGGTGGGAGTGGAGGAGGAGAGACCTTTGATGCACAAATAAGAGGTGTAGATACTCAGAGAAAAAGAAACCAAACTAAACAAGTAAAAGACAAAATCTAAAATGTACATTCAGTTTACTATCTCGTGAACAGAAAGAGACTGAATAAAGTGAGTTATATTATTATGAGAGGTCCGGGTAGACACAATAACGTTTACCGTTCTAACATAAGGAAAAACGCCGACTTATTATAAGGTCCCACACACATGGGAAGAGAGGAAAGGGAGTGAGGGGGTCCACGGGTAATGTCGAGGGGGTCGAGTGAGGAGGAGTCTCGTAATGAACCAAGTGTGACAGACGTACATCTCCTGTTCCCGAGACCAAATAAGTTGGTGGTTCGATTCGCTCGTGGACCGTCTTACGAGGTGTGGAGGAGGAATGGTAGTGGGTAACAACGAATGTACCCGGTTCATGGTAAGTTAGACGTCTCTGAAACATGTGTAGGACGACAACAAACCAAGGAGTAAGCACAGGTTGAGAAGCGCCGGGGCACCTGACATCGGACGGTCCGAGAAGACAGGTACCCTAAAGGGTCGTTCTTATGACGTCACTCAACGGTAAAGGAAGAGGTCCCCTAGAAGGAGTAGGTCCCTAACTTGGACGCAGAGTAACGTCCTCCTAAGAAATGGTGGCTTGGTGGACCCTTTCAGGTCTTCAGGACAATTATATGGATAAAATGTCTACTCTTTTGACTTAGACTCGTATTTCTTAAACAGGTTCCAATGGATCGGCCATTCATAGTCTCGGTCCTAAACTTGGGGACATAGACTGAAATCTCGAACACGAAGATTGACACCGGGTCGTAGGAGAGGTGACATTATACTGGTCATTCGTACAACGCACTTACTTGACACGTAACGTTGCTGGTAGGGTACTAAGGGGTCAATGCTCGCCCATAGGAGGTGAGTCACGAAGGGTTTGGAGAACGTCACTTTCTCACCTAAAAAATTTTATTCAAAGGTAGAAGACACCTGATTATGAAAGTATGAAACGTTATTTTTTACTTAGTGATCCCTTTATTGGAATGTGTTCTTATACCACTACTATAGCCTAACTAAATTTTCAAACATTTATAACTGAGAGTCAAGGACAGGACTGGTATACCTGACAGAAACTTGTCGTGACCAGATAAACAGACGTTCGAGTCTGACCGGAATCCAACTCCTACCTAACGTCTTTCTTAGACCTAATAAACTGACGTACAAAACTCCTTCTTCCTTTTTGACTTTAAGCACACCCAGTCAAAAAGTTCTGTCTTTTCATTAACGAACTGTGGTAGTCTTTATCTTTAAATTAAAGTACCTTTCACATGTGTACAGTCACACATAAACCCCCTTATTCGTACCCCTTACACACCTTTCTTGATGTTTTACAGAGACGGGTTTCCATATTACCACTATTGTAGGTCCTACACTTATGACCTAACAAAACAGTAAAAAACCCAGGACTATCCTTTATACACTTAAACAGTTTCGTTAAACCAAAAAGTAAATGTCTCTGATGTTCATAATGAAGGTTTATAACAAGGCTTATTTTGAATTAACTTTTACACTAGTTTGACTTTTTAGAGAACCGTTTGGTACCCAGTGTCAGTGTTTCCCTGCAAACAAATAGGAGGTGACACCACCCTAGACCTCGTCCGTGTGCACCTCTGCCGACGACACAGACAGCGTGATGAGTGACAGGGATGACCCTCCGTGGGGTGGGGGTTTGACCGACGTGACACAAACGAATTTCTAGTAGAAAGTCTCTTCGTCTCACGTTAGGAAATGACCCCTCCGGGGGTCTATCCAGGGAAAACTGAAGTGGGGTCTTCGGGACGAAAGACTCTTGAGTTTAACGAACAGTCCGTTACCTTTAAAGAGACGAAGACCTCTACCGAGAAGGACAAGACCAATGGATTCTTAAAAGACTCACATCAGGCAACACAGACAGACCGAGGCTCACGGGCGTGAAAGGGAGGAAGAGAGGAAGAACTACGACCTGACACGTTTCGTCTTTACGTCTTGAGACCCCACTATTATGATTCTTCAGAGGACGACAAATCACAATAAATTTCTCTTCATTGAACCGCGACCCTTGAGTTGGGTCACGAGACACTGTTGGATCTCCCCACTCTACCCCACCCTCCACCCTCCCTCAGGTTCTCCCTCTCCTGTATACACATGGACACCGACTGAGTACGACTACATACCGTCTTTGGTTGTGTTGTAACATTTCCTTAGTAGGAAGTTAATTTTTTTAATATTCTTTACATTTCTCTTCATTGATACGGTAAAGTACTCTACGAACTATCTCTGTAACTAGATCTTGGTATCTCTGACACTTCTCGACTTACTTCAGGGGGATTTTGCGGATCCAACTTTAAGATTAGGAGATGAAAGTCCCAGAAAGCCCCCCCCCCCAATTTAATTTTATTCGAGTAAGTCCACCGGGATTAGGACAGACTGGGAACAGGATACTCTTCCTGCGTCGACATGTCTCCCTTCCGGACCACTTCTGTGTCTCTCTTCTTCCGGTAGCGCTCCGTTCCTCTCTCCGGAGTCTTCTTTGATTGAGACGCCTGTGGAACTAGAGTGTGAAGGTCGGAGGGAGCACTCTTTTAATTAAAGACAATTAATTTGGCGAGTCAGACACCACATTGTCGTCTAGATCCCGAATTTAGGATAGAGGAGACATTGTAATTCGTTTCGTTGTCTAAAGGGTCTCAGGGTGAAAGGGGTAGACTTTTACACCAATTAATGTTAGGGTCAGGATGGTTTAAGTGTTCCGACCTAAACCTGAGTCGTCACAGACACAGATCACCCAGTAAGGACAGACTGAGACACTGGGGTACCTGACATCGGGTGATCCGAGGTGACAGGGACCCTAAGAAATCCGTTCTTATGACTACACCCAACAGTAAAGGAAGAGGTCGCCAGAAGGACTGGGTCCCTGCCTTGAACTCAGAGGACGTGACGACCGCCAAAGACATAGTGACTCGGTGGACCCTTCGGGGCATCTACGAGACCTCCAGCAATAAGTCGATGGTGTTATAACTTTTTCGACACCTCACTACGTTTCTCGTCCTAGAAAGGGTCGAAGAAATCAACAGTCGAAACACTAGAGCCCTTTCAGTGAATTGAAAAGACTCGGACAAGGGAGTTCATATTTTACTCATAGTATAATGGGTAGAGTGTCTCAACGATACTCTTAAGTCGATGTTCTCTCCCATAGACCCTCACTAATTATATTAAGGTTCCTGTGGCTCCCGAGAATTTACCATTTACCGTCGATGAAACAGAGTAAACCGGAAAACCAAAAGGTTTGACATGGGAAAGGGACAGGAACCAAGGAAGGTCCGTCCGAATCACGAACGACACCAATGAGACTCCCTGAAGTTCCTTACCTCCGTCCCTGGACCTAAAGTTGTCGTTTGAAACAGTTTAAGAGTAGACAGAGAACAGGGGTGGTGTGAGTTGGAGTTGGTCAAATTATGCCGAGGGAGGAATCGGAGACACGGAAATTCTCCTGTCGGGTACTTAGAGTTCTTGACTTTATATGTGACCTGGTTTATTGGGACGGACTCGGTCGACGAAGGATTATTGAGGGAGGTGGACTGGGGACCCACTACTTCCCGATGTTACAATGTGGTGTCCTTTTTATTTGTAGTCTGTCAGTAGAAAACTCTACAATATTTACTTTGGGTAAGGAAGAGTAGAGACACCATTCCGTCGACAAGACCTTCGACCATCTCCTCTCCAGACGGGTAAAAGTAATATCGTGTGTACATAACTCGTGGACGACATACGGCCCTATCCGAGACCTCTGAGTCCTTTCTTATTCTATGCGAGAAGTCGGTACTTCCTCGGAGACGGATTAATTTATGTACATGGATAACCACCCCGAAGGGACCATTCAGCTACCATTTCTTAGACGGACGATTACGTCTTTTGAACTCAAGTTACGAACCCACCCCTTCTAAGGGACCACTACCTTTACCGTTGGGTGAGGTCATAAGGACGGACGTTTTAGGGTACCTGTCTCCTCGGACCGGTCGATGTCAGATACCCCAGAGTTTTCTCAGTCTGTGCTGAATCGTTGATTTGATAGTTTGAAACATGTCCAGCGAGTCGTTCTCGAAACACGTAATCCCTTCGGGGGACTCGACTACTTCGGAGTCACACGACTAGACTCACCCTTTAGTTTTCTGGGTAAAAAACAACAATATTTTGTCGGATACCCTTGTACGAGTCTCGGAACGAACCACACACCCTCTGACATTATGAAAACACATAGAGTATTTAAGTATTCTCTTAGTCACCACTACTCGTACCTACTCCTCCTTGGTCCTGATGTCGAGTCGAGTCCTCCCTCGGGACTTATCCTACAAGTGTCGGGGAATACTGAACTGGGAACAGACGGTTCCATCTACCCGAACAAGGTCTGTTCAGACCCGTATCTATTCTCAGATTGTGTAAGTCCAGTACCTCAAAACACGAGAGAACCAATTTAAGACGGAACTAACTAAAAACGTCGATTTTCAGTGAAGACTCGTACATCCCAAACCCTTCACTAGGTTTGATAATTCACAATACGTGGCTCGGGCATAGAGGCTTGGCTGGCTCTCTCGTTCAGGTGGTGTCATTACGTTTCCGTTCTTCCCTCAAACAAATAAAGATCGCGCGATCCCGGGTTCAGAGGAGGGCGTGTCCCCTTAGGCTGTTCTCGGGGCTTGTTTCCTCATACCGCCGAATATATGTCCGTCAAAAAAACAGAGTCAATGTCCTCATCGACCGCAATGTACTAACCGGTCCGTCCTACTCGCGTATAGGACAGAGAAAGACCANCAAGTGTCGGGGAATACTGAACTGGGAACAGACGGTTCCATCTACCCGAACAAGGTCTGTTCAGACCCGTATCTATTCTCAGATTGTGTAAGTCCAGTACCTCAAAACACGAGAGAACCAATTTAAGACGGAACTAACTAAAAACGTCGATTTTCAGTGAAGACTCGTACATCCCAAACCCTTCACTAGGTTTGATAATTCACAATACGTGGCTCGGGTATAGAGGCTTGGTTGGCTCTCTCGTTCAGGTGGTGTCATTACGTTTCCGTTCTTCCCTCAAACAAATAAAGATCGCGCGATCCCGGGTTCAGAGGAGGGCGTGTCCCCTTAGGCTGTTCTCGGGGCTTGTTTCCTCATACCGCCGAATATATGTCCGTCAAAAAAACAGAGTCAATGTCCTCATCGACCGCAATGTACTAACCGGTCCGTCCTACTCGCGTATAGGACAGAGAAAGACCACTTGTACTGAGTCCAGGATCTCGGACAGCAAACCAGGGATTGTAAGGGGGGACAGGAATCTAGTATATCTCCTTAGAAGGAGACCCAGGACTCTGTGTCAAACTATAACAACAGCTTCGTGTTTGTCGACATGACATAAATACACAAGGAAATGTTTCCGATGTTCAGATAACTATTATGTACCCGGCTTCCATTCGTAATCATTTTCATGATCGTCCCCAGGGTCGTTCCACCTCTAATCCCACCAGTTGGTTCCCCTAGCAACTTTGGTTCTGAGTTTGGTAGAAACAACTCGGAGTGCAAAAACAAATGCAACCCGATTAGGGAGAGAATGAAACCGGTATCTAAAAATTTGATAAAAACGTACTAGTCGTATTTTTGTTGTGAGAAAAAGATCCCGTCGTGTCTCAGGGGGGACATAGGGGGGTGTCTAGAAAATCAATACGGACCCGCGTGGACCTGTACGGGTCTTACGTACTAAAGCCTCGAACGGGGAGAAGGTCCCATGTAAATGGTGTCCGAATTCCAGTTTCATATTCAGACCGGTGGTTCATAAACCACCTACATAACGTCACCACCTCAATTCGTAGAGTGCACAATCAGGTAAAACGTCAAAAATCCACTAAAACTGTCCAACCACGCCCAAGTGCGACCGTCGAAGCCTCGTCTCATTGTACCAGTAGGTATTCTACCAGGTCTGCTCAACAGAACCAGAACAACTGTTGCGGCCTCGAAGTCGGAGTCCCCCAACCTGTCCACGTCTCTGCGAAAAAAAAAAAAAAAAAAAAAATCGCAGAAGGACGAGACGACTTCATCGACCCGCATGCACCAACGTTACGTGGGTTCCGGGCTATGGCAGCTGGAAATCCCGTCAACCCCACCATTCTTCTTGTTGTATTCCTGGGAAGGTAAACCCAAGATCACGAAACCAAACCACGGAAAAAAAGGGTATGGGTTAGAGGACCCGGTTACAGTACACTCCCTTATCAAAAAAATAAAACTGGGTGTACATAAAGGGCCTCGTCAAAGGTCTGTGCTCTCACGTGGAACGAATTCCGGTAGTTCCGGAGAACCTTAACAGGGTCGCACCCTCCGCCATCAAAAAAGAGAAATTTATAACCTGTATGTCCCCCTCCAGAGGGTATGTCTTAAAGTTTACCCCAGTCTATTTCAACTATTCCTCATAATGCGCATGCCTTCTCCCGATTCCCTTCCTCCCAGTGGGTCAGGGGCGGTCAGAGATATCGGTTAAATCAATTTCAAAAAAATCCCAGGCTAAGTAAGAAAAATAAACGGGACTCGAGACACCTGACGTAAATGTTACATTGAAGGTAAATCAGGGGTCCCGATCCCGTTCCGAGACTTGATAAACTGAGTGTTTTCGTCCAGGTAATAGTCTCGGCTACCAGTGACCGTCCGGTTTGGACCCTTGATAAAAAAGATTTTAGAAAAAACGGTGATAGTAGCGCCAAAGAGGGAAACATCCTTTTCGGAGGTGGGTGGGACTCTTCCATAGGTGGTTGTGATTGTTCATGACCATTGGTATGAACGGACCGGAATGGAGCCACTTTAGATAAAGGGTCACAACGGGACCAGGAAGAGGGGCTATGGAGTCAGAACGTACAACAGGAAAAAGACCGGAGTAGACAAATGTGTAGAATGTTCGTACATGATACAAGAAATGTCAACAGACCACGGCCCCTTTAGCGTCCGTGCGTCAAACTTTCTCATAGTCTCAGAAAAAAAAAAAAAGTCTACTCATCTGTTCACATTTACGAGTGTATCAACGGTAGAGTTGACTCGTCCCTCATAGTTCATCAGCAAACTCAGAGCCATGGTAGATAGAAATGGAAAAACTTCCAACCACACAAGAACCTAGGTTCGTTCCACTTATACGTCCCCAACCCCCGTCTCAAAAATATGGACCTCCACCTTCAGGCTAGCGGTTCTGTCCCCACTACTTCAGAAGTAGTCGATGAAAAACTCGACGGTCCAGACGCCGTACTAAAAAAACACGGCACCCCGACAGTGGGAAGACTACAGGTCCATGCACATGATAACTGTGTCGGGATCCGTAGACATGTCGGAGATTTTCAGATGCCTAAAGTCCGTTCAAAAATCAAAAAAAAAAAGACGACAGCTTTTGGGGTAAGGGCTATATAGTCCGGGACCTACACATGGCACGGTTTTCGTATCGCTGACAGTCACTTTTATCAATAAAAAAAGGAAACCGAGAGAGATTACAAACTTAGTCCCGTTAATTGAGACGGAAAACACGACTCCATAGACCCCCTTCCCGGAGACGGGTATAGCAGACAGGTCTCAGTAGATAATAACGCCGAGGACGGGCAGAGACAGGTAGAAAATGTATTGACGACAGTAGACACTTGGTAAAATCGAGTGACAATAGGTCACCTCATAGCCAATTCAGGAAAACATAACGACAATGGGGCCGGTCATAGAGTAGTGTTAGTACCTCCGCCGATAAAAAAAGGCCTAACCCGTTTTCTCACCGGCCTAAATCTCACGTCCTGCAAACCTTTACTTAGGCACCCCACAGTTCATCGTTCCGGACCATCACGCAGTTCGCCCGTAATCTTTGGGTAAATGGACCCCCAACGAAATTTTGAGAGAGATACCGTACTCCTCACATCTGGTTCTCAGAGACAGGTGTTCAGTCAAATAGTCGTAGCACCTGATTCTCGCGCCACCGGCGCTACTATGCCTCCGTTCCACCGGTAGACCGACGGTGACCCAGGTCAGAGAACCTTTCCATTCGATGTCCAGTGAAGGTACCAGGGGTAGAGACACAATCATGGGGAAAAGAATAGAGGGCGAAAAGTAGATGTTTGTTAACCTTTCCGAATCTACCTAGTCCCTCCCGTTCCCGTCCTCGAAGATCGTTCCGAGCGGACTCGAGAACCTTCCGGACAAAGTAACCGAGTCAGGTAAAGGTCAGGAACAAAAAAAAAAAACAAGAGAAATATATCCCCGGACCGGAAAAGACGTTTGGGGTTCTAGGTATTGGCCGTTATAGGGTGTCAAAAGTCTTTAAAAAAGTGAACAGATCCCAATCGGTCGAGTCCCTAGACCTCCTACCAAAGAAAATATCGAACACAATCGGTGGAGACCGGGACAAAATAGAATATTGGCTCCATACATTGGAGAACGAACCGTTAGACCCGGAAAAACCGTGACCGGGATATTGGATTTCAGGGGTTCCAAACCTCTTCCAGTGGACAACGGAGAACCGTGAGAAAGAGACATCGGCGACGGTCGTACTCCAGTAGTTGTATAACATTATTTTGTTACCATCCCACAAGTTGGACTATGAGTGCCTCCAGAAGCAGGTCCCGGAGTAATTTATTGCACCCACTCAAAAACTTTGGGACACCATTCGCTCAGGCACAGTCGACGAGTCCCCAGACTGGTGGCAGAAGGACGGTAAGCTTCCGTTTCTAGAGAACCGAACACCCCTGTTCTCCGTTTGACTTTTTCCGTAGAAAATTTAGATTTTGTCACATGGTTTACATCAAACCTCCGTTCAACGAATCGTTACATATTCCCAATCCTTGGCATCCTACTTATAGTGAGTGGGCAAACAACTGAAAAGCATCTAGAACTTGGCCAGATTTTAGTCAAGAGGGTCCGAAAAAGTGTCCGTTGTCCCCTCACAAGGTACCCCTGGCCGTGAAAAAGTCCTGGGGTCGTAGATACTCCGTAACATATACTCCTCATTAAAGAACAACTCGGAGAACTGAGTACCCTATGACAGCATGGGAGTGGCCCCTTCGTGACCGAAAGTCAAGGTGTTACTATCCCCCGGAGACAAACCGATCAGGGTAAGGACGACAAAATCGGGTCCGGACTCCCATAGAGACTTGGGTACCAACATGAAGTCCCGAATAACAACGACCCCGGAGACCGTTCATCTCAGACATAAGTAGAAAATTACGGTCTCTGTTCTGGACTTCTCCTACGGGCCAGGGTAGATTTTGGCTGTGAACAGGCACCAGCTTTACTTAAACCCGTAAATGAAATCTGTCATTTAGGGAAGGGTTGTTCCCACGACCTGTGAGTCCATAGTGGTCTTTCCTTACCCAGTGGACCACCCGGGGGTTCAGGTGTACGGCGAAACGTCAGGTAGGTATAGCAAATCAGGGCCAACGAGGGACGTGGGTCGATGAAAAGAATCTGTACCCAGGTAGAAAAACCGAATTCTGACTCATGACCCGAGGGCACAGGTGGTACTTCGGTTGGCCAAAAAGAAGATGTAAATATCAATAGGTCCTGAACCCCTCCCCGAAACTCGGGACTGGGGGTGATCAGCGATAGGAGTGGGCGCATCTCCTATACTGACAGGCCCCTCCCTCAGAGCAATAACCCCAAAACCCCGGGGAGAAAATCTAAAAAACCCCCCGTAAATAGAAAAATTACAGGTTTGAGAAATGTTTTGCGTGTAACCAAAGAAAAAAAGTTCGAATACGGAACAGCAAAAAAAAGTCAAAAACTCAGGTTAAAAAAGGGAAAAACCTTGGACAAAAACAAAAGTTGGGGTCGTTTTTTATAGACCCGGTCGAGAAAAACTAAAAATACCAAAAAAAGTCGAGATTTAAAAAAAAAAAAGAAGATTACGCCAGGAGAGAGAAGACCCCAGAGAGATACTAATTTTTGAGAGAGCCGACGGGAGTGATCTAGAACATTCCTAACAAATAAATTGGAGAGATAGAAAACATTGAAAAAGGATTATAACCCCCGACGAACTAAATGTTTACAATTGTATTGACGGTGAGTAGACGGACACCCAGGTATCCCCATATGACAGATTTTCGAAAGTAATAGGAAAGTTCCTTCCGACGACCCGAGAGTAAACCCAGGACGGAGTGACTTAAATAACACCGGTTTAATCGACCGAAGGACCACCGACGAGATTCCGGCCGGTACTCTCAGGCCGCCATGTGAGCCTCTGCGGGGGGGGTGGTCCTTCTCTGGGGGGCCGCGTGGGGGGGGAGGGGGGGGGGCCCCTC
>SJYO01049755.1:57229018-57303494 GCA_006410555.1 Capra ibex | reverse complement strand
GGGGGGGGGGGGGGGGGTCGGTGGAAAGAGTGGCCCGGAAAAGTCGGCAGGGCAAGGCGACGCCACCTTTACCCGGGCCTGGGGTGGGAACCGGGACGGGCGGATGGGGCGCTAGACGTGGGGGAAGAAGGGACGGGGACGGGGCCTCTGCCTCCCTTCTCACCGCTCCCCAGCCCTCCTTGCCCCTCGCCCTTTCTAGACCCAACTTAGGAGGCCCACCTGACGAGACTGGGGTGGGTAAATGGAGAATTGCGAAAATGCGGGAGAACTTGAGAGAAATTTCAAAAAACAATAAAAAAAATTGAAAAAAAATGCCATGAACAACTGATAGCCAGAGCACGGCCATAAATCGGAATCTACCTCAAATGGTGACGAAACCCGACGTAAAGGTTCGTTGGGCTGAGGCCCTTCTGGGTCCGGGCCACGCGGTCCCCGGCGATGGCCGGAGTATGGTAGGTGTCCGGAACTTGAGAGAGAAATTGACGGACCTATTAAACCCCTAACTTCCAAGGGAGAACACCGGTAGACTGCAGTTTCCACCCGGTGAGCCGTCTTGTCTTTCAATGGTCAAACCAGAAGAAGTGGTCATTGCTTTCTAAGACTCGAGATCTGAACTTTAGTCTCTCCACCAATTAGTATTCTCATCTTCAACAAACAGGGTACTAGTGTCTTTTCATGTGACCCTCGGTTGTCTCGTGTGTTTCTCGTTGCGTCTGTGGTGCTTATCTGTTTGTCTATTGTTTGCGTTCCACCGGTGGCTGTTACGTGAGTTAGAATGGACGTCCTACAAGTGTCTCGGTCGGCCGAGGGGTCGTGTTTTGGCCCGGGGCCGGAATGCGACCTGAATTAGGTCATTGGTCTCGGTCGGCGGAGGGGTCGTGCTTTGGCCCGGGGCCGGAATGCGACCTGAACGGAGACGTGAAATGTGGGTCTACGGAGGGGTCATGCTATGACCCGGGGCCTGAATTAGACCCGAAGACGTTGCAATCGTGATCACGAGTCTCGAGAATAGAGGATTGCTCCAATGAGGGAAGATGGTCCTCTCAACAGGAGGGGCCGCCCTGCCTCTAGGGCCTGCTCGGGGGTCTACAATACGTGACTCGGACATAGAGGCTTGGCTGGCTCTCTCGTTCAGGTGGTGTCATTACGTTTCCGTTCTTCCCTCAAACAAATAAAGATCACGCGATCCCGGGTTCAGAGGAGGGCGTGTCCCCTTAGGCTGTTCTCGGGGCTTGTTTCCTCATACCGCCGAATATATGTCCGTCAAAAAAACAGAGTCAATGTCCTCATCGACCGCAATGTACTAACCGGTCCGTCCTACTCGTGTATAGGACAGAGAAAGACCATTTGTACTGAGTCCAGGATCTCGGGCAGTAAACCAGGGATTGTAATTCAAATTCTAGTGATATCAGAACAAAACTTTATAATTCTAGTCCTTTGTCTTATTTCTACACTTATGTTTTTACTGAATCCTCAGTCACGACTTTAAGGTCCAGACAGACGTAATTGACACACAGGTACCCCAAGGGAGAGGTGGAGAGACTCAGAGGAAAAGTATTAGACATTTATTGTTTGTTTGTTTTTCCTAATAACGGGAAGATTGACCGACAGACCTAGTGTTATTTGACACCTTTTAAGACTTTCTCTACCCTTATGGTCTGGTGGACTGGACGGAGAACTCTTTGGATATACGTCCAGTCCTTCGTTGTCAACCTTGACCTGTACCTTGTTGTCTGACCAAGGTTTATCCTTTTCCTAATACAGGTCCGACATATAACAGTGGGACGAATAAATTGAATATACGTCTCATGTAGTACTCTTTGGGACCCGACCTTCTTCGTGTTCGACCTTAGTTCTAACGACCCTCTTTATAGTTACTGGAGTCTATACGTCTACTGTAGTGGGAATACCGTCTTTCACTTCTCCTTGATTTTTCGCAGAACTACTTTCACTTTCTTCTCTCACTTTTTCAACCGAACTTCGAGTTGTAAGTCTTTTGCTTCTAGTACCGTAGACCAGAGTAGTGAAGTGGTCTTTATCTACCCCTTTGTCACCTTTGTCACAGTCTGAAATAAAAAAACCCGAGGTATTAGTGACGTCTACCACTGACGTCGGTACTTTAATTTTCTGCGAATGAGGAACCTTCTTTTCAATACTGGTTGGATCTATCGTATAAGTTTTCGTCTCTGTAATGAAACAGTTGTTTCCAGGTAGATCAGTTCCGATACCAAAAAGGCCATCAGTACATACCTATACTCTCGACCTGACCCTTCTTCCGACTCACGACTTCTTAACTACGAAAACTTGACACCACAACCTCTCAGGGAACCTGACGTTCCTCTAGGTTGGTCAGGTAAGATTTCCTCTAGTCGGGACCCTAAAGAAACCTTCCTTACTACGACTTCGACTTTGAGGTCATGAAACCGGTGGAGTACACTTCTCAACTGAGTAACCTTTTCTGAGACTACGACCCTCACTAACCCGCGTCGACCTCTTCCCCTGCTGGCTCCTACTCTACCGACCTACCGTAGTGACTGAGCCACCACCACTCAGACTCACTTGACACCCTCAACCACTACTTGTCCCCCCGGACCGCACGACGTTAAGTACCCCAACGTTTCTCAGCCTGTGCTGACTCGCTGACTTGACTTGACTTGACCACAGTACTCCTTTTGGAACTACGATACCTACATTTCACGAAACGTGTACCTCGGTCGGGAAACAGTTACGATTTTTAGTAATGATTCTTTTATTAACTTGCTTGATCTTTCGTATTCTCTTTCTTTTTTCTTCCTTCCTACCTCTTTTCTCTGCCTGTCCTTCCTACCTTCCTTCCTTCCTACCATTGCGACTGGTACTCACGACAGAAGAGTGCAAACTTCTCAACGAGATTTCCTTCGCTCTACAACGAATCCTGGTTAAATATGTTCACCGTCCCTTCGTATACAATGGATTTTACTTCTGGTAAATAACATCTCCTTTTCCACAATTAGAAAGTCAGTACAGACTGAGAAACACTGGGGTACCTGACATCGGACGGTCCAAGGAGACAGGTGCCTTAAGAGGTCCGTTCTTATGACCTCACCCAACGGTAAGGGAAGAGGTCCCATAGAAGGGTTGGGTCCCTACCTTGGACCCAGAGGACGTGACGTTCGTCTTAGAAATGGTCGACTCGGTGGTCACCTTCGGGTGAAGAAGATCTTCACTTTCACTTTTTCAGTTCAGGAAGTCAGCACAGGTTGAGAAACACTGGCGTACCTAACATCGGATGGACAGAAAAGGCAGGTCCCTAAAAGGTCCGTTCTCATGGTCTCACCCAACGGAAAAGGAAGAGGTCCCCTAGAAGGTCTGGGTCCCTAACTTGGGTCCAGAGGGTGTAACGTCCGTCTGCGAAATGGGAGACTCGGTGGTCCCTTCGGGTTCCTCTGTAAGTTTTTCCCCGATTTGTTTCTCTAAAATTTCTGTAACCCTTTTCGTGGAGATGTCTTGTCTCTCTATGTCCCTTAGGCTTATGTGCGCGTCAAAGAAGGTACGTTAAGTAGACATATTTATACATCGTGACTCCCGCAGGTAACCAAGACCCCTATAGTAGTTGTTGTCTTTCGGACTTAGTACGTACTTTGGTCCTCGACTCGTGAAAGAGAACATTATGTACATAACAGACGGTTCTTTGGGACCTTTTCGGCAACAGAAGGAGAGAAACATCCCTCTCATCTGAGGCTTAGTCTCCGGGTTCCTGGTCCGTCGTCTCAGGTCATCAACACAGAATTAATTTTGTAAAATTTAACCATAAAATTTTTCATAAATAAATAAACCAACGTAGGCCAGAGTCGACATCGTACCCCAAGAAGTAACGGAGTACGCCCTAGTAAGTAACGTCACGTATTTGAGAGGTCAACCCTGTACACCCGGGTCAACGAGACACCGTTCACTCTAGAATCAAGGGACTGATCCCTGACTTGGAAGTAACGTCCCACCTAAAAATCGGTGATCTGGTGGTCACTTCACTTTCACACGTTCACACTCAGTCACTCAACACGGACTAAGAAACACTGGGGTACCTCATATTGGGTGGCCAAGGAGACAGGTACCTTTAGAAGTCCGTTCTTATGACCTTACCCAACGGTACGGGAGGAGGTCCCCGGAAAGGACTGGGTCCCTAGTTTGGGTCCAGAGGACGAAACGTCCGTCTAAGAAATGATAGGCTCAGTGGTCCTTTGGGATTCTTATGACCTCACCCATCGGATAGGGAAAAGGTCCCTAGAAAGGACTGGGTCCTTAACTTGACCCCGGAGGACTTAACGACCGACTAAGAAATGGTCGACTCGATGGTCCCTTACTTACTGTACATTTCTAAGTATGTATTAACTACATACGTTGAACTCAAACTCCTATTCATACACGAACATTTTGTTCGTAGTGGTAGTTCCAGTATTTATATTGGTAGTGGAGGGTTTCAAAGGAGGACGGAAACAATAATAATAATAACAACAACAACAACCAACCTTTTGTTTTATTCTTGAGGGAAAAATCGTTTAAAGTTCAATATGTAATAACAGTCGATATCGGTGGTTCACCATATCAACCAGAAGTCTAGGAGAGATAAAACGTATTGACCTAGAAAAATGGGAAATGGTAGTGGGGGGGAAGAGGAGAGGGGGGTGGAGATCGGGGACCATTGGGGTAAGATAGGAGACGAAGATTCTCAAACTGACAAAATCTAAGGTATAGGTGTGGTGTTCAGCTCAAAATTGTAATGCTTCCTTACGAAGGCCTAGGGGTACTGGAGGTAATAAGATAACGGACACACGAGATACTAAATAGACAACCGAAATGTACAGACAAAGAGGGAGACCTGGTACCCGAAGAGACTACGTACTCGTACGATTAGAGAAATAGAACCATAGAAAACACGAATTGTCGAGGTCCGTCCTTTCAACGAAGTAGTCAAATAAAACTTTCCTACTTATGGACTCAATCCAAGTTCTCTTCCTTTTGTATTTTTTTACTTCTCCGACCAAAAAACTTACGGAATACATACAGGCCGACCCTCCGTACAATACAGGTATTAGGTTGGAGTAAGGTCCTCTGAGGGACGAGAAAGTCTCCGATCTTTCGATTTTTCGACGTCGATTGTCTGTGTCAGAAAGGTCCACCACAATCACCATTTCTTGGGCAGAGGGTTACGTTCTCTGTTTTCTCTGCGTCCAAACTAGGGACCCACCCCTTCTAGGGAACCTCCTCCCGTACCGTTGGTTGAGGTCACAAGAACGGACCTCTTAGGGTCCCGGTCTCCTCGGACCGTCCGATGTCAGGTACCCCAATTTTTCTCAGTCTGTGCTGACTCCGCTTATTCGTACTTCATGTTGTATCTAGGTACGTTGTTTTACCCGAACTTACTCTAGACCCTCCTCCCGTTCCAAGCGAGCAGGGAAAGAAGAGGGGAGGTCGAGTAGAAAGGGACGAAAGGAGGGAAAGAATCAACAGATGCGGTCGGTAGGACTTAAAGGAGGATAAGAGGATACCCGGAAACGACCCTTCAGACGAGAGGGATAATAATGATAAAAAAGATTAAGGATGATGAAGAACTATTGAGTCGAGGAGGTCCGTCGGAAGGTACTGAGGGGGTCAGACCCAATCCCCAGAACGAAACCATTCTTAAGACGTCTACAAGGGTTCTAAAGGTAAAGAGTCAACAAGTTAGTTTATGATTAGATTCGTCACGATACTTCCCTATAATGCCTATATTAAATTTGGGGTATAAGATTGCAAGACGAACGAACACTGAAGTCAGTGGGACTGGTGACAGAAGGGAGGTAAGTCGTGCTCCGGGAGGACCTATAGGGACAGAACAAGAGATTATAGGAGAAAGACCCGTCGGAGAGAATCCGACAAGAGTTGAGGACACTCGTCGGGTCCGTTTGTGCGTCTAAAGAAACTCTTGGTCCTAACATCTACATCGGTTAATTAATTCTTCTAAGTCCATTTCCTACATTATAGGCCTTCTCAACGACGACGACGATTCAGCGCAGTCAGTACAGGCCGAGACACGCTGGGGTATCTGCCGTCGGGTGGTCCGAGGGGGAAGGGATCCTAAGAGGTCCGTTCTTGTGACTTCATCCAACGATAAAGGAAGAGGTTACGTACTTTCACTTTTCACTTTCACTTTAGCGAGTCAACACAGGCTGAGAAGTGCTGGGTTACTTGACGTCGGAAGACCCGAGGAGGCAGGTACCCTAAAAGGTCCGGTTCTCATGACCTCACCCCACGGTAACGGAAGAGAGTAGGTCTTCTCATTTACAATGATTAAATGGAACTCTTTTACTATTTGACGCGAGAAAGGTGTTGGGTTCTCTACGATTAAGTGTTGGATTTCGATTAAAAGGCTACAGACAAAAGAAGGGACCTCCTTTTATTTACTCAACTCTTCCTCCGACTCTTCCCATCCATACGAAAGTGTGTCCTCGACCAGATACTCTCCCTACACCCAACTCCTCTGGATTCTCCTTTCTCCAACCTAAACCTGTCTTCCAGAAGTCTCTCGTCGTCCTGATAATCGGAGGTCCTTCTTCACCCAGACGAGACACTGTAAGTACCTCCCTCACGATGCCGTCCTTCAATAGAGATCGGTCGACTCGAGAGACTACCTACATAGTCCACTGAGTCCTTCATCGTGTGAGAAAGGAAAATCTCCATAAGTTTGTTCCCGACCTACAGGTACGTAGTCCCCACGATGTGTCCCCTCGGACTGTCACACACTTTCGCTGCTTGAAGTTTTTTAAGGCTTTAACCCTTTAGACTCTGAACTGTCAGTTTGACGGGTGAAGGTTTTAACTTCCCGTTAGTCTTAGGTACCGAATAAGGACTCTTACTCGAATATCCTAGGATCTTGTTAAGTAGATACTAGTACAAGAGGACCCTCTCTAGATTCTCAATGTTAAAGGTACGGATTGCTCCTGTTCCGTGACTCTTTACGAAGTAAAACACTGTACTCATGTTGTCGCAAGTCTTCAAAGGACGATACAAAGGTCTTAAAGACGGTACATTTCTAGGGAGGGTAAATTCTGAACCCAGGAGACACGTCGACCTGGGGGTGTTTGTCACCCGGAACCGTTTCATCGAGATGTACTGATCGGCAATTGAAGGAATAGACGTTAATTCTTCCGGTTGTTTACAGGAGATTCCAGACGAACTCGAGAATCTTAAGTGTATCCAGGCGTAAAGGTATTTTTGCGTCTTCCCTAAATATAACTATCTTGAACCGTACCGTAACGGACTCCGTCGTCCGGACCCACCCCTAGACTCTGACTCCCTACAATGTATCTACCTCTCCCACCACAACGTCATTACACGAGGTGCGACCATTGACAACTCCGTCCTCCACTTTTACCCTCTTATTTGTTTATATAAGAGAATCCCAAAGGGGCTACCGAGTCACCCATTTCTTAGGTGGACGTTCCTTCCCTGTGTCCTCTTCTCAAAGTTAAGGACCCACCCCTTCTAGGGTACCTCCTCCTTTACCGTTGGGTGAGGTCATAAGAACGGTCCTTCCTCGGACCTCCCGATGTCAGGTACCCCAGTGTTTCTCAACCTGTGCAGACTCGTTGATTGTGTGTGAGTGTATGTCGTGATAACCCAAGTTTGTTAAAGTTCTTGTTCCTCTGGAAGTTCCAGTGTATTTGTTTAGGACTTCAGGTCGCACAAGGAAGGAAGGAGGTGGACTCTCGAAAAGAGAGACGGTGTATGTACTCCTTTCTCGACACGGACGTGGAGTCCTTTTGTACATCCTCAAAACAAAGGTTTGTGGGGAACGACGTCCACCCTCTCGATCAGTGTAAAGATAGTGACGACCCAAATTAGGACAGTGACCGCGACTGTGTACTTAGTGAGACGACCAGGACCCTCGCACTACTACGTTGCCTGACTACCTCCGGGTAGACCGGAAAAGTAAAAGAACTACTTCGGTCTTGTAGTGGTCGGTTGACCCCGTCGACCCCACGACCACCTCCCAAGATAAGTCCGTCCTTCGGTTCGACCCGGTGGACCTGGAAGACTCAGAGATTCCCCGGTGGGAACAAGAGGGAGGGATCTACCCACGAACTTTTGGACGAAGTGAACGGAGGTAGTCGTACTCGTTTCCAAGTGACGTGTGTAGCGAGTGCCTGGTCCGTGACAGGACCTCTAAAGGAGCTTAAGACTGTAACCGGGACAGTTAATTCGTGGGTATAAGGGTAAAATGCATTTTTTATAGTATTGAGGAGTCTTCATAATTTATGGGAGTGGGACGAACCGTTACTCTACTTTTGGTCTAGACACCTAGAAGTTACTAGTTCGGGGATGAGATATTGTCCGACTGGGAGGGTTAATGTTCAAGTCGTGAAGGTACATGTTGATGTAAATTGAAAGCATTTTCGTCGCATTCCGTAGACAATCGTTCCTTTAGTTCCGAGTCTCTCCAATTAAGTCAATAGGTTTCATGGTCTAAGTACCGGGGAAGGTAAAGAAGTAGAATGTAAACCAGTTACGTAGGTACACCATAACGTGACCCAAGACCCAATGTCAACACTACTTTGCAGTCACAAGAACGGAAGTATCTTGAATGTTGTATTCTTAGTCAATACGACATCCCTCGCTGTGTTTTCCATTCGTCCATCACAAGACTGTAATCCCACTCCGTCCACAATCACTTCCCGGAGAAGTTCTTTACTGGACTTTCGACCCGGTGTCAATCCTCCCCTCTTTCGTCCACACGACCCGACTTGTAAACACAAGGGGATTTTAAGTGTACAACTCCGGGTTTAGGGACACGACGACACACGAGTCAGTACAGACTGAGGAACGGTGGCGTACCCGGTATCGGGTGGTCCGAGGAAGGAGACAGGTCCCCTAAGAGGTCCGTTGTAATGACTCGACCGACGGTAAGGGTAGAGGTCGCCTAGAAAGGGGTGGGTCCCTAGTTTGAGTACAGAGGTAGAAGATGTAGAAGACGCGACCGTCCACCTAAGGAATGGTGACACGGTGGACCCTTCGGGCAAGAATAGGGGTTTTACTACCATAAACCTTCAACCCTGAAACCCTCCATCAATCCCAGTCTACTCCAGTACCACCACCCTGGGGGACTACCTTAATGTTCTTCTCCTTCTTTCTGGTCCCGGGAGAGGGAGACGGTACACTTCTGGGTCGTTCTTGACCAATAAAAGTTCGGTCCTTCTTTCGAGAGTATTCCTTGACTTAGGCGGTCGTGGAACTAAAACTTGAAGATCGGAGGTTTTGACACTCTGTATTTACAAACGACGTATTCCCTGAAGGGGCCACCAGGTCACCAATTCTGACACACGAGGGTACGTCCAGTACACAAACTAGGGACCAACTCCTTGATTATACGGAGTACAATGAACCACGTAAGTCCTCTCTTCTTTTCCTTTTTTTTTACAAACGACGTATTCGGTGGAACAAATACTATAAATAATGTCTCACTATGTCTCCTTGAGTTTGGACTAAGGTCCTTCAGTCTCCTAGACAAAGAAGATGGTCGGTCACTTCAGTCTTAATAATCAGTTCGTGTCAAAAGGTTCAATAAGTTTACAAGAAGGAGCCGGATGTGTCTAGAGAGACCTTATCTAATTCTTGTTCAGATCCCTTTCAATAAACGAAAACGACCCCTCTTTTATTATCTGTACATCGGTAATTAACTTTGCAAAAACCTGTAATTCAATCAAAGATCCCCTTTACCTTAGACTTAACCGTGGAAACTCACATAGACTGGAATCCAATAAAAGAACCAAGAGTTGTGTCAAAGCGGTCATTTTTAACAAAGAGTCACAGCTAGGACGGTGACGGTCTATTTGTTTTGGGGAAACCGGAATACACCCCACATTCTTTCTCTCCGGTCTTCTATGAAAGGACCTCACGTACGAAAAGAAAAAACAACTGAGTGTCTCACGATCTTGACCTTCCCTTGAAACTAAACTGTGTCAGACTAAGACGAGTAGACTATTCCCTCCTTTGACTCCGGGCCTCTTCCCTTCCTTAGTCGGGTCCCCTTGGGTGAGACCACCGTCTCGACGAGACAGGTAGAACTTTTGTCTGTGACGAGATCCAGAACATTCATACTTCACCAAATTATCACCCCTAATTACCGGATAATTTAATAACTCTCCTGATCTCGTCGTTTCCAATCGTTTTCGACGACTGTGTCTCAAAACGACGAATCGACAGTTTGTTAGACCTTAACGTCCTTTAACGGTGGTTACTAATACCAACGAACGTCGTTCCTCCGTTCGCCAGACATTATCGTTCGGACCTCTCAAAACCTTCCAGAGAGTAGACGACTTCAGGTACGTACAGGAGTCTTTTGCATCTCGTCACTATACCGAAGACGGAGAAAACGTGGAACGGTCTTCGATTTGGTATTGGGGTCACCGTCTCTTAAGGTCGGGACCCCTTATCACCCCTTGAATCCTCGCTCGTCTTTTCCACACCTCAACAATTCTCTGTAAGACCATATCGTCCAGATGACCTAAGAGAGATGTATAAGAAGATGTTCGGACAGAACACAGAAAGAAGAGAGGAGGGTAGTAAAAAGGAGAAAAGTAGGAATGACCTGTAAACCAACAAATCCACGAAATAACAGACAAATTTACCTCTGGACCGGACACATCTTACCATCTCCAAACCGAACTGTTATTGTCCGTAAACTACCCCCTTCCCCGAGGGATTTATAAACGTTTATACACTTTAAATAAAATTTCCTGTAGACCCACACAAATTTTTATATGGTCTCTTTTTCGTTTGTGACACTATTCTTCTATCCGGTCTATATCATTACCCAGATCTGTTTAGACCTCCACATCTGTCTAATCCTAAGATGAGGTCTAAGGGTGCTTCGAGAGGAGGAGTATCTGTAACCCACGACTCGTAGACTGAACCAGACACATAATCTCTATCTTCATTATTTTTATAATTAGAGTCTCTCGAGAATACTTTTAATGTGTTTTATTATGTATAATGTCTTATGTATCGTATGTCTCTTTTAAATGATCACCAGGATTATAATATATACAGAGTCAGTCATACTTCACGACAGTACTTTTAGGGTATCAAACCCACGAATTTCTAGTGTGTAGACAAAGAGTTTCAAGACCTCCGACCTTTCAGGTTCTAGTTCTTCGGCAGACCATCCTAGGGAGTAAGACGAAACACCTACTGACAGAAGAACGACCCAGGAGTGTGTGTCTCTTTCTTGAGACGAGGGAGGTGGAAGAATTTTCCTGCGTTTACGGTAGTTGCAACCGACATGGAAGTACTAGTGTAAATTTGGACTTTTTTACACTTTTCACTTTCACAATCAGGACAGGTCGAGAAAACACTGGGGTATCTGACATTGGGCGATCCCAGGAGACAGATACCTTAAGAGGTCCGTTCTATGACCTTACCCATCGGTAAGTGAAGAGGTTCCCTAGAAGGGGTGGTTTCCTGACTTGGGTTCAGAGGACGTAACGTCCGCTCTAAGAAACGGTAGACTCGGTGACCCCTTTGAGGAGTGCAAATTTGGACTAATAGAGGGTTTATGGTAGAGAACCCGTAATTCCGAAGTTGTATACCTAAACCTCCTGACCCTCTTCCCTCGTGTTTGTGAGTTGGATTTCGTAGTATTAAGAAACTTTAATAATCACCACTGATTGAATCCTCTATTTTCAATCCCGAGGTAACGTCTCTAGTCTTAAGTGAGATGGAGTCTAATCGTCTTTGCCTAGTCAATATTGTATAATTTATCTAAGACCTTGGTAGTCTCCCTGATTCATTGACGCAGAATCAACTCGAGGGTCCTTATAGGCTCTCTTGACTCAGTGGGGTCTTTGGTCTCAGAGAAAAGACCAGACTTTCGGAGACCGATTTAACCCTTCGACGATGAGGTTCAGATGGAGGTCCCGGTGAATGAAGACAGTATTTAACCCCCGGTCCTTTTGGTCTTTCTGTAGACGATTTGACCATTCGACGAACATGTCTGTAACTGAAATAACCGAAACTTCGGGTACGGTGACGTCCCAGTTCTTCAGTGGTCTCTTTTCAGTCTGGGGTAGGTCTTGACACGAACGGGTGGTGTGAGTGACCTTATCTTGGCTGGTGACGTCTTTACCGGAGGAAAGACATAGGTGGAAAGTTTAGAGACAGTTCACACGGATTGGGTTCAGGAGGTGGATATGAGACCAGACCTGTCGTATCACCAATCGAAGATCGGACGTTCGGTCCTTCCGTGAGATTTTCCTACACGGTGGTAGACGTAGGGACCCCTGACATTGAAAAGAGTGAGGAGTACCCAAGAACCCCCACTGAAAAACCGGTGAGAGAGGTAAGTACTGAAGGAGAACGGGTACTCTCGTCCATACTCCAAGGGTCAGGACTCGAACCGAGTCGGGGAAGAGGAACGGTGGAACCCAAGACGGGAGGTCGTCGCTCCCAAGTGAGTGGGGAAGACGGACCCGTCAACACAATCAGATTTCCGGGACGGGGGAACGTCTCACTGGACGTAGTAGGTCCATACTATCTGACCCGCGTATTTGTTAGGGTGAGTCCCTGGCTCCCAGCCATTCGAATGGACGGATGTCTCGATTTGATATAAGAGATTTGATCCCTAGAGGTTAAAGACCCGGTACCTGACCATGGAGGACAGCCTAGTCACCATCGTAATCTAATCTTTATTTTACGTGTCATCTACACTACGTGAACTTAGTAGGACTTTGGTAGGGGATCGGGACCAGACACCTTTTTAACAGAAGGTACTTTCACCAGGGACGACGGTTTTTACAATCTCTGGTAACGAGATTTGTCTAAATAGTCCTTACTTTAAGTATAAAACTGAAGGTTTACGGACTTAGGATACAAAAAAGAAGTAAAATATTGTAATTAAAATATTTTTTTAGATGGATATAGATAGGTAGAGACTTTTTACGTCAAAATTGTATATAACAGGTTCAAAAGATGTTACTTATCCTTCTCTTCTGATCTCCTTTTCTCTACTTCCTTACTTTTCAAGAACTGAAGTAAGGTGAAAGGTGACACGAAGACCAAAGACTACGTTAACGTCTCTTCTCTAAGAACCATGGAACTACAAGAGAGAAAATATTAGTCTTTGTTACTAATAAAATAATGAACACTGTGTTTATCGTAATACCAGTGTAATTGTTTTTACTTTTAGAGGGGACTGACAGGACGGTGGGGTCATTCCGTCAAAAGAGAATACGGGCAAGGGGACGGATGAGATTAGGTATATGTACACCATAAATAAGATATTGTTCCATCGAAACATTGTTACAAGAAGTGACATAAGAATATTGTTACAAGGATATTGTGTCTGTATCAAAAGAGAAAAAGAAAATCGATAGGAATGTCAGTTTCGTAAAGGAGACAACGAGTCCCAGGTAAGTAGACGAAGGGGTACTCTTTCTTTTCGTCGTACACACCTACACATCTGTAGAGGCCTATAAAGTCCCGAAAGAACTTCGGAAACCGTCGGGACCGTCCACACCTACGAGTTCCGATCTAGACTACGCCGACGGTCACCGGACTCAGACCGACCATCTCTCGGGAACCAATTCTACCGTTCCAACCCAGTCACTGGTTGGAGTCACGACAAAGGAACTACTTATCCTAAACGAGACAAAACTACTCTTTTTAATAAAAACGGGTTTTCTCATCTATTTTTAAATATGAACCGTTTTATTAACAAAATATAAAATATGGTAAAAGGCCGATATAAAATGATATTTACGACCACAATAATATTGTTGAAAGTAAACTTTTTAGTTTGTGTTAACGTTTACTAGTCTGTCCGGTCACAGATACTTCGTAAATGAAACGTAGTACACCATTTACACACGCACGTACGAGACGGTACAGACTGAGAAACACTGGGGAGCCTACCATCGGACAATCCAAGAGACAGGTACACCATATGTCATACAAGTTTTTCAGGAAACTGTGTGCGTCTATCACGATCAAACGAGTCTTACGGTATCGTTTTATGGTATCTGACCCACCAAATTTGTTGTCTTAAAATAAAAGAGTGACAAAACCTCCACCCTTCCAGGTTCTAGTTCCAGTCCAAGCCCCCTTCAAAGAGAGCGAAACGTCTGACGTGCACCAAATAGTGTAACCAACACCCCTCTCCCTCTGTCACCCTCCCTCTCTCTCCCTCCTTCTTCCCCTTCCTCCCTCTCCTCCTCTCCAGTCTTAAAACCTTCCCGAGTCAAGTCAGGTATCGTGGTTAAAATAGAAAAAGACGGTGCGACACTGAATAAATGTTAAAAATTTACTCTCCTCTCAATATCTCTTAACTTCGTTGTACTGGTTTCAGTGTGTCGATCATTCCCTGTGTCGGTCTAAATCTTAGGTCTGACGGAAGTTTCGTGTGTATACAAAGTGAGACAGGTGTCAGGAGTGAACAATAAATAAACTTTTAGGTGAGAGAGAAACAGTCAGACTGTAAATTAAAAGGAGGGTTGAGGAAAATTCTTTAATTGTTTTCTCTTTTCACTGTCGGAAGGAAAATTAAGAGTGAGTAGCGTACGTAAATAAGGTTTAATCTATAGGTTCGTATAGTCAAAGTATGAGTCCCTACGAGTGTTTAGATCTCCTTTTCTATCTGGCCATTTGTCTTTTCCTAGTGGCGGGCACTTTTGATGAGTCTACTCTACGAGGACCCACCACTATTTCGACTTTGTCCCGTAGGTGAGACCTAACCCTATCACTCACCCTCTACGGTTGGGGAGACGAAATGAACTCTGTTTCCCTTTTATCCATTCCTCACCCTTCCTCGTTTCCGGAAGGTCTACCTCCGTTATTCGTATGTTTCCTCTCGCTGTTCCTGGCGGTGTCCCGACGTTGAAGTCGGTCCCTCCCTGACGTGGAACCCGTAGGTTTGAAGGAAGGGACTGTTCAGAGTGACTACGATACCCGGAACCTACAATAGGTTGGTGTACTCGTCATTATTGTTATTGTTGTGATTATTATCACCACCACCGAATCAGCACAGACTGAGAACGACATGGTACCTGACATCGGATGATTCAAGGAGACAGGTACCCTAAAGGGTCCGTTCTCATCACCTCAACCAACGGTAAAGGAAGAGGTCCCCTAGAAGGACTGGGTCCCGAGCTTAGGGGTAGAGAACGCGTACCGTCTGCCTAAGAAATGATGACTCGGTGACCCTTTCGGGGTCTCAGGAATAAATGTGTACATTGATATATGTGTAAAAGAGGGAATTAAGAGTATTGTTAAAAGTACTTCATCCAAGACAGTAAAGGAGGGGTCAAACATAGACTGAATTGACTCCGGTCTCTCGTTGTCATTTGAGAGGGTCTTCTGAAGGGACTGACTTTACGATTTACGTCTACACCGAAACAAACATCAAAGGTTGTCCTCAAGATTGAAGACCCTACATATACATTTTTAAACCTTAATGGTTTGTAGGAGTAAAGTTACGACACTTCAATAACTGCCCAAGGTCCACTCACGAGTGGACATCTGTACAGTACATAAATATCCTTCAAAGTAAGGGGGTGTCCAGACTCCCTCGACCCTAGACACATAGTCCGGTCCACTGGTCGTCTACCTACACTTGAGACTTACGGCCCTCCCTGTTTCCGAAACATTTGCATCGACGACGTTGTCAAAGAGCTGAGACAAAACGTCGTATTAGAAAACGTTTTTTCTGTTTCTATTTCTACGTGTGAATTTTCATCTTCTTAGTTGTCTACAGTACCTATAAAAATTTGGTTAATGACTTCGTAAGGACGTCTTCGTCCGTGTACTTTATATCTACACCGAAGGACGTGGTTTAAACTAAATAAAGACTCTAGTAAGGAAGTAGTGTCGAACTCGACGTAAGGTTACATAAGACTCGTTCGGTCTACTCGTTAGTCCTGTAAGGACCAACAATCGTTGGGACGTCTGTTAAATGTTCCGCATAATCACGGTTATCGAAATTATTGTTAATGATGTCTCGCGACAAAAGAGTGGTTCACAACCTCCGACCTTCCTGACGAGTCTGAGGGGATGCACTGACCAATTTGTTTATTTATGGAGGAAGACATGAAGACTGATAGAAACTTAAAGGTGGGTCCTGTCCAGAAGTATCTTTACTTTTGGGACCCCGTTACCACGGGTCCTTGTGTCCGACGTCGAAACCCCTCCCCACAAGAGACTTTAAATGTTGAATATTGGAGACGTGGAAGGTAGTCTTCTCACACATTATTGTCGCGTGACTCTGAAGGGACCACCAGATCACCATTTCTGAGACACGAAGGTGGACGGGGACCCAAGTTAGGGACTAGTCCTTTGGTTCTAGGGTGTACGAGGACACTACACCGGTTTTTATTATTCGCGAGTGACGGAACACCGTCCCAGTGTACAAGAATACCCTGTCTCTATAGGGTCATTATTCCTGTCCACAAACCAGATTGAGTAATCGTTTACTAGTAACTCGAAGATTAAACACGGACCGCGACTCCTGTGTTAATATTTGTTCTATTTGTTTCAGTGACCTTAAATTGTGGTAGTGTTCATTATTGTTTATACAACTCCTAATACTTTTCTAGAACGAATGTAAGGAGGGAAGAACACAATTTAGGTCACCAAGAGTTTCACCCTAGGGGTCTGGTCGTCGACGTCGGAGTGACCCCTTAAAAAACCTTTACGTATAAGAGTCCGGGTGAGTACGAGTCGACTGAGTCCGTCAGGTCTCTAGTCACAAAGTTGTTCGGAGTCGTTCGGAACTACGCACCAGTTCCAACTCTACGAGATAACGCCGGGTTAGTTCTTATTTAGGTACGATCGACTTACACCTAGTTTCTTCGTGTAATAAGATCTCGATACTTTTACGAGTCCCCTGAAGGGACCCCCAGGTCACCAATTCTGAGACACGAAGGAGATACCCCCACGTCCAAGTCAGGGACGAACCCCTAGATTCTAAGGTGTGCGATACGTCACGCCGGTTTTGTTTGAGGTGTTTTGAGTCATTCGGGTAGCGCGTTCGAAACATCATTTGACACGACTCCTTACACCGGAACTCCAGTCTCGTCCGACTGACGAAAAAGGTACGTAGGTCTGAAACCTCACCCCCACCCCACCTGAACCCACTCCCAGAAGATTGAGTCCAATAAGGGTCGAAGAGACACTCCAGAACAGGCATACAGAAGATTTGTCTCTTAACGTCCGGAAGCGAGAGACGGGTTTCCTTCTGGACTCGTCGACCCGAGTGACGTCCCCTCACCGCTATCTCCCCTGTAGAAAGAATGTTGGGCCTCAGTCCGTCACTGACTCTTGGTCTCGTCCGACATGGTACTTAATTTGTCGTTGAAGAGTGTGGAACCAGAATAGGAAATCCCTTTGTGCTTACCCCAGTCTATCAGTAGTTAAACTACTCGACAAGGAAAACCCTTTCCTTCTCTCTCGTCTTTCGTTCACCTTGTTTATTTAAACTAGTAGAAGAGGTAAAAAACTCCTTTCCGCTCTAGAGTAAACGTTATCTCTATTTTCCTGTCCCGACCCCTCGTACACACGCACGATTCAGCGAAGTCAACACAGACTGAGAAACACTAGGATGTCTGATCCTCCTCGGACACTCCGAGGAGACAGGTACCCTAAGAGGTCCGTTCTTATGACCTCATCCAACAGTACGGGAGAAGGTCCCCTAGAAGGACTGGGTCCCTAGTTTGGTACACAAGACGTAACCGTTCTCCTAAGGAATGGACCCTTCGGGGACTCCTCGTACCGAGGAGGATTCTTTCCTTCTTAACCTTCTGTGGTACCCAATTCCGTTTCACAAGGTCCACCCTCATTCCAGTCTTTGTAAAGGTCTACGAGTGTCCCTTCTGTGAAATAAAATCGACTAAATTAACTTACCAATGGATGATTAACGTAAGAGAGTTAAAAAAAAACAGAAAGTCTGAAAAGAGACAACGAGACGGAAACAAGAGACTGAAGGAAGGAGAGAGAGGATTAAAGAAGGAGAAATTCGTAACAGGAGTACGGTCCGTTGACACCGACTGACTCCGAATGTATTGAACCTTTGTGACCGATCGAGGTAGTCCTCACACTCTCCACGTATCCCAACAACCACACAGAGACGAACCCGCCTCCCTCACTACTACCCCACTACCGACGAACACACGTGTCCGGTCGGTATCGGAACGGTTAAGTAGTCACTGAACGGCTCCTGCAAACGTTTCTACAGGGTCTAGAGTGACCCAGGTCACACCGTAACCTCGAGTAGTCCCTTGACCTTTCTCTCTTCTTCCTTCGTACCCCTTTCACGTAGAAGAAACACTCCTTTCTCTTCAACCGAGTGGTGGATGTCGTAAGACGTTTGTCCTAGTCGTATGCACTGTTCAGTGGCTTTTCGTCGGTAATGAGGTCCCTCGGAGGTCCAACTTTGGTTCTACGAAGATCTGGGCCTCCTTTCCAGACGGAGTGGAAGGTATGTCCCTTGCGATAAAGGACAAGTCCGAAACCGAGGGTAGGACTGTAGGCACACAGGATACGAGTGCCGTGTGTGGAGAAAGGTCTCGAGTTCCCGACGAATAGGTCTACGTAGGACAGGTTGGACCCCAGTGGGGGAAAATGAGGATTAGGAGAGAAGACACTAAGAGTGGTGTTCATCTATGGTGTGTTACCCTGTGTATGATCTGTCCCTTTGTGTAGTCTTTGAGAAACATTCAGGTCAGTATATGGGACATCGGGGTCAAATAGAGACGTTAACAATCCCAAGTAAATCCATCACTTTTTGTCTCGGAAGGATACAGAGGTGAACTCTCGAACGACGATTCAATGATTCAGTGAAGTCAGCACAGACTGAGACACGCTGGGGTATCTGCCGTCGGGAGGTCCACGGGGGAAGGGACCCTAAGAGGTCCGTTCTTGTGACGTCACCCAACGGTAAAGGAAGAGGTCACGTACTTTCACTTTTCACTTTCACTTCAGCGAGTCAGTACAGGCTGAGAAGCACTGGGGTACCTGACGTCGGATGGCCCGAGGAGGCAGGTACCCTAAAAGGTCCGTTCTGATGACCTCACCCCACGGCAACGGAACGAATTGGTTCCCCTTTACTTTGTTTTATCCGTCGTACGTCTCTTTGTCTCGTAGTGAAATAATTATTATTTCCAACCTTCGAGAACGAATCCAATTCTCCATCTTACTTGAACGATCAAGGAGGTCGGGGACTCCGACCCTTTATAACTTCCGTTTTCCTCTTCCCCCATTGTCTCTTTCTCCACCAATCTATCGTAGTGACCGACTTACCCGTACTTAAACTCGTTTGAGACCCTCTATCACCTTCTGTCTCCTCGGACCGTAGGACGTCTGGTACCCCAACATTTCTCAATCTATACTGAATCACTGACTTGTCGTCCAAGGAGGTCGGATCCAGATCCTTCTTGGGTAGGTTCCCCTTTAAACTTACTAGTTTCCTGTCAGTCTAGAGACGAAGAGTGACCTCTACCTTCTTCCCCTGTTTACTTACCACGAGTGTCAGAGACTACCCGATGAGGTCGGAGAAATCTGTAACCTGGTATCTAAACAGGTGGTTGGTATATTGACTGAGGCGTTGACACTCCTCCTTGTCTCCGTTTACCGGTTAGAAGTCCGTATTGGAAGGTGTGTGATCTTTTAAAGTTCTCTTCTCTTCGAAAGGGTGTTATCGTCGGACTTACGAGAGTAAGAGGAAATGAGGAGAAAAGAGATTTGACTTATCACATATTACTTTTACTCTTAAGTTTATTCTGTTTGT
Organism: Capra ibex; assembly: GCA_006410555.1. Classification (NCBI taxonomy): domain Eukaryota; kingdom Metazoa; phylum Chordata; class Mammalia; order Artiodactyla; family Bovidae; genus Capra; species Capra ibex. The sequence continues at coordinate 57,283,708 of SJYO01049755.1, read as the reverse complement.
CAACACTCTCGGATCTCACCCCTTAGTAATTAAACTAGACTTCCAAACCTCTTCCAAAAGTGTTTTCTCCACTATCTACTCACCTAGAACTTTTTACTCGACCACAAATAATCCTTCTCTTTCTTTCAAACGACCCGCCCTAACGTCTACACTCGCAAGTAGAACAAACCCACTGTCGTTTTACAGGTCACACAAGACTCAGACCTTATACTCCCCTCGGTTCTCCTCCCTCCAAAAGAATAACCTATTTCACGTTTTCCTTACCATACAAACCCTCCTTCCGACCGGGTCCTGTCCCTATAGATGATCCGTAGCAGAACCGTCCTTGTTCTTAAAGCTAGAAACCCCTTTCACAAGAACGACGATATCTTCGAACAAAGAGACCGACAAAACGACGAGAGTCAATCCATAGTATAGACCCAGGGACCGAAGATGGTGAGCCCTGTCTTCTCGGAACAAGAAGACACCTTACAGTGTCCTAAAAGGACCACCGAGTCTACCATTTCTTAGACGGACGTTACGTCCTCTGCGTCCAAACTAGGGACCCAACCCTTTTAGGGGACCTCTTATTTTACCAATGGGAGATGTCATAAGAATGGACCTCTTAAGTTACCTGTCTCCTCGGACCGTCCGATGTCCTTGGGTAGTCCGGGGAGACAGGTACCGTAGTGTTTTTCAGTCTGTACTAACTAGCTTATTGTGAAGGTGAAAAAAGTGAAAAGGTCCCCAAGTGTCTTTCCGGTCCACTCTCTACAATGAACTTTAGGAAATATCCGTAAATATAAAAGATTTCTCTACCCGTTTCACGGTCTCGTCTTTACTCTGAGAAAACTTGGATATTTTGTGACGATTTGAAGTAGAAAATTCCAGTTTCTTCATTCACAGAGACAAAAAATAAAAACAAGGGTCTTTAAGAAGGGTCTTCAGTGAAACGTTCCAGACTCCACGACCTACGTACACGACTCTCGGGAACTTGAAAACGGAACCTTCTCTTCCTCGACCGCAGTAGGGGGAAAACAAAATCCGAACCCGTAAAAGACCACAACACTCGTTTCACGACCCGGTGTAAGAGGGTCTTTCGTGACGAAAAGAAAGGGGGTGTCAGACGACCGCTATCTTTAAAGGTGTTTTCTTAGTCCTTCTACGCCATTCATTCTACAAGGAGAGTGACAAGAAATGACTTCTACACCACTACGAGAGAACCTCCTTTCACTATGGTCCACATGGGGTTTACACGGTCCACATCACGGTCCCGCGAAAAAAGTAGGATTCTTTATCCTGTAACGATAAGGTTACTATATCCACTCTTTTGACTCGGGGTCGTGACAAATAAAATACTACGGTTCTAAACACGAGAAGGGTGCAAGAATTCTTCCAACTCCTCAGTTCTACAAACAACCTTAGTATTTGACTAAGGAAAGGTCTTTGGATGACTGAAAGGTAGTCCCCAAACCCACAAATTATGACTAGGCGACTGGTGTAACGTCAGGAGACCCCATCCCCGAGAACAGAGAAAATAAGTGCCGAACATAAAGGTCTTGGATCTTGTTATGGACCGTGTCTCATTAAAGAGTCATAAATAATAACTTATTTACCTACTTACCATCTGTAAGTTATTAAATGACTTCTCTCTGTGTGACACGGTTGTACCATGAAAGGTAGAGTCAAGTCAAGTCAAGTCAGCGAGTCAGCACAGGCTGAGAAACGCTGGGGTACTTAACGTCGTGCGGTCCGGAGGGACAGGCAGTGGTAGAGGGCCTCAAGTGAGTCTAAGTGTAGGTAGTTCAGTCACTACGGTAGGTCGGTAGAGTAGGAGACAACAGGGGAAGAGGAGGACGGGGGTTAGGGAGGGTCGTAGTCTCAGAAAAGGTTATTCAGTTGAGAGGAGTACTCCACCGGTTTCATGACCTCAAAGTCGAAATCGTAGTAAGGAAGGTTTCTTTAGGGTCCCGACTAGAGGAAGTCTTACCTGACCAACCTAGGGGAACGTCAGGTTCCCTGAGAGTGAGTGAATGCTTATAGACTTTGTATCCATGGTACAAGAACCGTAGTGTCGTGTAGTGACACCTCCCCTGTCTATCTGTAACACGTTCCCAGGACAGGACCTCGTCTAAGACCTGGGTCTTCCCTCCATTTAAAGTTCCCCCTTTACTGTTTACTAGTCTCTCTATGAATCTATTACAATACGTTCAATAGTCCTCCCTTTTTACAGAAAATTGACCACCTTGGTCCCACCATTATAATTGTTGTAAACTTGTCTGGGAACTTTAACAACAAATGGGGTTTTAAATCCTTTGGTTTGGATCTGTCGTACGATTTTTCGTCTCTATAGCGACTGTTTCCAGACATATCAGTTTCCATACCAAAAAGATCATCAGTAAATACCTACACTTTCAACCTGGCATTTCTTCCGACTCACTGCTTCTTGTCTACGAAAACTTGACGTCACAACCTCTTCTGAGAACTCTCAGGGAACCTGACGTTCCTCTAGGTTGGTCAGGTAGGATTTCCTTTACTCAGGACTTATAAGTAACCCTCCTGACTACAACTTCGACTTTGAGGTTATGAAACCGGTGGACTAAGCTTCTTGACTGACTAAACTGTTCTGGAACTACGACCCTTTCTAACTCCCGTCCTCCTCTTCCCCTGCTGTCTCCTACTCTACCAACCTACCGTAGTGGCTGAGTTACCCGTACTCAAACTCGTTCGAGACCCTCTACCACTTCCTGTCCCTTCGAACCGTACGACGTCAGGTGCCCCAACGTTTCACAGCCTGTGTTGACTCGTTGACTTGTTGTTGTTATATGGTCGGTAAGGCACACGTTTACCCAATCTAATTTTTTATTATTTTCATTATCAGTTGACTTAGTTGGTCAAGAGATTAAAGTGACAGATCGACTACGTTAGTTTATTAGTTAGGACAAACCCATGGTTACGAGGACTTACATAAAGACACCGTTCACTTTGTACTCGGTCCGAGTCGTAGAACGAAGTTGAAAGGTGTGACTCGCAAGAGTGAAGTTGTTAAGTAATTTCGGGACGTAGACACGGTTCTGGAGGGAACGAAGGAAAGAAGGAGAGAGGAAGTAATTTTGTCTCGTTAATACGTTAGGAAAAGGAGACGGGTCCCGAGTAAGATTTTTACAAGGAGACGTTTACGGCGACGAACCGACTACCCGTGGTCCCCTGTCGCCCTCTACCGTCCTCGAGAAGAGGACTCAGATCAAACCGTTTCACGAAACAGACCCTACCCGACACCCAGTGAGGATTGGGGTTGGCGTCCCTTATCCCGTCCTTAATTTCTGTCTCCCACGTCTTTCCGTCACCTCCCACTTCTACTAGACCGGAGACATGGGACTGTGACTTAATTTAGAGTCTCAGTCTCAAAATCCATTGTATCTTTTCTTATCGAAATAACGAAACGGTCCGTTTCCTCCGATGTCTTCCCATTACGGGAGTTTTAACGCAAGGAGGAACTCTACCATCACTCCTCAAAAGACCATTACCAAGTCTGTCCCACACTAGTCGAACACCTGTGAGAAGACTAACCAACCACCCTCCATTCATCCTCAGTCGTAGTACTTGGAAGACCAGGTCACCAAGACCCCGGATACACGAACACCCGTGGTATGCCAAGTGCAGAGGGTGGACCACCCCCAAAGTCCTAGACGTTTTGTCGAACTTCTATAACAATACACATAGGGAACTCCTCTTCGGTCCTAGGTCCGGGTTCCGACACGATAACGAAGAGAACTAACAAGTAGGGAGAGAGACATAGGGGAGGGAAGGGATTAATCGTTAACAAACTTGGACGGGAAACCTTGAGTCGCTTCCCCCGTGTCTTTCCGAAAACACGGGTCCTCGGGGTCTCCCAGGACGATCCATAGTTCCCCATCCGCTTCCCTGTCAACTTGGCTACCAAGTCACTCAGTACCCGATAATCCGGGGGTCTGGGAACGAATATTGCATACAGATTCCACGTCTACCTCTTTTACTACAGACGTTTCGGTCCGGACTAGATCAATTCTAGTGTATCGACCTTTACCCTTGTGACGCAGCTGTCATCCGAAAGAGAAAGCGTAAAGGACACAGGGTTGAGGACCGAATTCGTCACCTCTGCCACTTCCACGGACTCCCTCCGGGTCCTGGCGAGACGAGTGTCCACCCTGGAGAGACGGACCGACGGAAGACCACCTACCTTGCCTGTGAACCTCAAGTCTCGGGTCTTCGTTTAAGGTATCTCCGGGCCTCCCAACACCCAAAACGGGGACTCTATGATCGGGCACTTATTCTTTCTTACTCACATTTCACGTTCCCTCGGACTTACTTCGTCGAGAAGGTTCCACGTTTCTTTCTACACTTCCTCTGGGGAGGGGAGTCGATGTCACCAGCGGTAGAACTTCAGGGGGTCCAGATTCGAGTTACCCGAAAGGTCTGGCTCACAACCTTCGTTTCACATCAGTGAGTCAGCACAGGTCGGGAAACGCTGGGGCACCGGACATCGGGTGGTCCGAGGACATAGACACCCTAAAGGGTCCGTTCTTATGACCTCACCCAACGGTCCGGTAGGAGGTCTCCTAGAAGGATTGGGTCCCTAACTTGGGCCCAGAGGACGCAACACCCGTCTAAGAAATGGTAGACTCGTTGGTCTTTTGATTTGGGGTTTGATTTGGTTTGTTGAGTTTGAGGTTGGAGGGGGTGTTTACAAGTTTGGGGAATTAGAAAGTTGACGGGGTTGGGGTAGGTGTAGGGTTGGTGGGTGGAGGGTCATGGGTGCTGAGAGGACGGTTTACTGAAACTCCCCGACAGGTCTCAGACCACTACTGTTTACCAGAAGAGTGGTTTTCCGAGAAAGAAGACAGGAGTGAAACGGGAGACACCCGAGGACCCTTTTGACCCTCCCTTGGGAGGGAGTCGACGAGAAGACCCCCATCCCCAGACGTCCTCTGGGCGTCCTAGAGAGTCCGGGAGGTAGTCGGAGTAGGACGGGGTGAACCCGAACCACTCCTACCATTGAGACCCCTGTGACAAGGAAAGAGCCCACGGACGAACCTCGCCCTCGTGTTTGCAGACCTTCCCTTGTGTTACAGGAGACTCGAGAACGGGGAACGGGTGGTGTGGGGGGTGGGGCGGGCAGCCGAGACACAAGACAACACTTCGGGGAAGGAGTAGTGTGAACGACGGTCTAGGTCTACACCCTCTTCCACCACTGTTGACGTCCCCACACACCCACCCTCACCCCCCTCCATCCTACTCCTTCGGAAAAAGGTTCTGCGGTAGTCGTAGATTGAGACGACGTCGAAGAGATTATGACTACGAAAAGAAAAAAGGTCAATGTATTCGTATACATGAATATATATATCAAAACTTATAAGTATATACATCAAAATGTACACACACGTACATGAGTCAGTGCAGACTGAGAAAACACGGGGACACCTGACATCGGGTGGTCCGAGGAGACAGGTATCTTAACAGGTTCGTTCTTATGACCTCGTCCAACGGTAAAGGAGGAGGTCCCCTAGAAGGGCTGGGTCCCTGACTGGGACTCAGAGAACACGGAGGACGTGACCAATATCAATACATATATATATATATATATATCAAAATTTTAGTTCAACACCGAAATACATATATTTATACATAAATCAATGTATATATGAAAAATTTTTAACTCAACACTGATATATATTGATATTAATATACATCAAATATATTAGTATATATTAAAAATTTAGTTCAATACCGATATATTATATTTGATATGTATATCAATATATATATATATATATATAAAAAAAAAAATTTTTAGGTCAACACTCATATATATTTTGATATCAATATACATCAAAATATATCAATATATATTAAAAAATTAGTTCACCATTTGACATATATATTGTATATCAATGTATATGTCAAAAAATTTTTAGATCAACACTGATGTTAAATTGATATCAGTATATATATACATATATGTATATATATATATCAAGAGATATATCGAAAAATTTTAGTTCAGTACCGTCCGTTCCTTTCAGAAAAGTCGAGTGTAGCAGGGCCGTATTATCGTCGACAGTGACTACCTCACCAATGATACGTGGTCCGTGTCACGGTTCACGAAGTATATAAAGTATACTGTGAGCGAAAGGGTCCCTCCACGAGCACAATAGTGTGCGAGCTATAGACTCTTTTAGCTCCATACCTCTCCAGTTCCGTGAACGGGGACACGGACCATAAACATCGGACCGTCAACTTTATGGACGTCTCGCGTCCGACGAGTCCTCCAGAGGTAGAGGGACAAGGTCAGGACGTGCCACCGAGAACTTTTGCGTCCTCTGTACTTAAACTGTAAGGCCTAAGAAAGGTCCTGTCAAAAGAGTCCAACCTAAAACCAGACTTACTACTTCCAGTACCTCAAACTCCACGCACACCTTCGACCAACCCTTTTCTGTAGTCAAGGAGAAATACATAATAGATCACTGAATTATGTAGTGTATGTTAAAACTCTTTAATTGAACTTTTCGTACCATTCCCTTTTGGTGACGAAATACCTCTCTGTCCGAGGATAGTCCAGTCTAACCCAGTGTACTTAATAAACCGATAAAGAAACGAAGACGTCAACCCGACTCCGTCCCTGTGACTTCGTCCTGACCTGTCTAGGTCCTTCTGGGTACCTGGGTACATGGAAGTACGACGACGACGACGATTCAGTGAAGTCAGTACAGGCTGAGACACGCTGGGGTATCTGTCGTTGGGTGGTCCGAGGGGACAGGGACCCTAAGAGGTCCGTTCTTGTGACCTCACCCAACGGTAAAGGAAGAGGTTACGTACTTTCACTTTTCACTTTCACTTCAACGAGTCAGTACGCGTTGAGAATCACTGGGGTACCTGATGTCGTATGGTCCGAGGAGGCGGGTACCCTAAAACGTCCGTTCTCATGACCTCACCCCACGGTAACGATACGAGGTTGGAAATTATGGACCTTCTCCTACGTTTAATTCGTACCGATGTAAAAGACAACTGAGGTCTCCCTCGGAGTCTAAAAAAAGAGTTAGGAGACATCGAAGATGGACGTCTCACCTCGACCGTACATTCAGTTTTAAGTAAACGATACCCTTTGTTTGCACTCTCCTCCATGTTTGTGTATTCTCTCTATGTTCCTATCTTGTCGTGTTTTGATCTATTAGACTCAAGATTTGATACCACACGAAAGCCTCCGAGATAAAAATGGACAAGAGACACTACCCATGGTAGATTCGGGTAGATTCGCGTCCCCGTCTCGAGTCTGAAACCCCGAGGGACTTTAGACTAAAGTTCTTTCTCATTCTGACTACCTCTCATCTTGTAAGGAAGAAGATGATTCCAAATTGAAGGTCGCGAACTGGTACACGGGAGCCATAGTAATTCGGAATGGGGTGGGGGTGAGGATGGGTGCGGTTGGGACACGGTATGGGGAGGAGTCCACACACGACTATGGGTACCCGATGTCTTTCCACTAGTAGTAGGGTCACCTTTTACTTTCTGTCCTCGTCCCCCACCTCTTAAAGTTATTTAGTCTGGAAATCTCGTTCAGCGGTATATTTGAGTTAGGTGCGAAGATACCCCGAATGATACAGGACCCGTGATAAAATTCGTGTACCGTATATTGAGAACCTATGAGTGCTGTTAGGATACACCTACAAACGTAGTGATAATGTCTTCCCTCTGGCTCCGTGTGTCTCCAATGCCTTGAACAGTGTCCAATATGTCTTACATTCGCAGCTATACTCATTTACCCGTCTGACCGAGGACTCACTACGACGACAGTGTACCGACGAATAATCGGAATACACTCATTTCTGTCTTTCTGGGTTGACCCTACTATCGAGTAAAGTATCCTTACGAAATTATCCTCACCTTTTTGACAAGGAAAAAATTTTTTACAATAAATGAAAACCGACGTGACCCAGACGTAACGAGATACACCCGAAAGAGATCAACACCACTCACCTACGACGAGAAATCAACGCCACACTTCCAAAGAGTAACACCACCGAAGAGAACAACTCCTCGTGTTTGAGATCTCACACCCGAATCATCAACCCCACGTACCTGAATCACCGTTAGAAGGGCCTGACCCCTAACTTGTGACAGGGGACTTAGCCGTCCACCTGAGAATTGGTGACCTGGTGTTATACGGACTGGTTCGAAAACGAACCCAAGACTTTCCTCTTGAACTATAATCCCACCCCCTCTCTTCCGATGTAATTATTTGATAGACGTTATACGTTCCCTGACACAATTCACGAAAATATATATCTAATAGTATAAAGAAGGAGGATCGAGGTGATAGTAGGGGAAGAGAGTGTACTAGGGACCTTCCTTTTAACTGGGAAGGTTTCGGTGTGTCGGTCTGTAATCATCTCAATCTTAAGTTTCTGGTGAGTCAGACGGAACGGTGAGGTCCTGCACTCGTTTCTTATAGGAAGCGACTTCCTCTTTTTCCTTCAACTAAACAATTATACTTTGAGACGACGAAACGGTAAACTTCCTGAGGAAACTGCAGGTTAGGACCGAGTACTCCCGAACCCCTCCCTGTCACTTTCCGGTATCCCCATTCCCAAGAACACTTTAACACTGATCAAAAATGTCTTTGGGTATCAACGACACTAAGACCTGATAAGAGAGGATAGGTACTAGATTCAGTTCCACAACGATCTTCCGTTAATTTACAAGGTTAAACTTTATTTAAGACGAAGTCCTTTCTCTCTTTCTTGTCGTACATCTTCGAGTTCGAGTTCTACTAAGAAGTAAAACTTGACAAAGACGTCGACTCTTTACTCTAGTCACAAGAGATGGATAAAATAACTATTCACTTATTACCGAAACACCTCGGAGGTTTCAAGATAGTAACAGTCCGGACGTTAGATCACCAAATAATTCTCCCTAGTCTTCACGATAACCACCTTTTTCAGACACAAAGGCTCGAGTAGAACTGAATGGAGCCGAAATTGTTAAAGAAAGGAACTTGTCCGAGACCGAAGACCAAACCTTCTAGAGTTATAAAGACGAGATCAACGGTCCTTTTTACTCCCCGACGGACTGTAGACCGGAGAGTAACAGTCATAACAATTTTTAACCTAACGGGTTAGGAGACTGAAGGGAACTGAAATAACTAGGTTCACGGAGCTCGAAGGGTAAGTGGATATCACCACAAACACTCTTGTTTTGGTATCTCCAGTGTCCTCCGACAAAATAAAGGGTAGGTAGGTAGGTAGGTAGGTAGATAGGTAGGTGGGTGGGTAGGGTTGGAGGAACTCACGGATGAGACACGTTCAATCTCGGTACGTTTCGAGTTTCATGTTACCGGATTCCAACTCTTTGTCCTTTCTCTGACACTAACTTTCCACGCCTATCTCCCTTTGGTCTCTCTCTTCGTCCCCGGTGGTACCCCTCCTAACACCTAAAATTAAATTAATACTATCCTACGTAACGTCGAGAATTGTCCTACGAGACTTGATTAAAAATTCTTCGATGGGATCGAAGAAAACCTCTTATCTAACGTCCTCATTTGTAACTGTCTCTCGGATCGATCTTTCCGTAACGTCTTCGGGTCCGTTCTACTACTGAACTAAACTTGGTCGTCCGTCGGTCCCTCAAACTGTATTAACTAAGATAAACCCTATAGTAAAAGTCCATCTCGACTGTTTGGACGACTACCCGTTCCCCACCTACCCGTTTCTTTCCTTCTTCCTCTAGTCTGAAGACCGAACTCATTGACTCTCTGACGCCCAGGGTAGTGTACTCTTTACTTTTTCGACCCCAGTCCCGTTCTAATTTTATAGATTCCAGGAAGACAATGACTCAGGTTCGAGTGAAAAGAGCGGTGTGCTATCCGGATTCTTAGTCTCTGTTCCCCGTCTCCGTATCTTATACCGACTCCTCTACCGTCTGATTACAGACATTCATTGGTAGAATAGTCCCAGACCTACCGTCGAAGAAAATATCTAGTCTCTACCCCCCTTTACTCCTTTGTTTCATTTTTCCGGTTATTCGAACGTTTGTAGAGGATCTTACCGTTCGGAGTCCGTCCCCTTACACAATTAAAGAAGGAAGGACGGTAGATATCCACCTGTCCCAAGACTTGTTTCCGTGAAATTGTCAGTCCGTCTCCCCGTCCTAAGTGACCTCGTCCTGCAATACATACTAATATTATTGTCTTCGTTACCTTTCGTTCAGTTTCCTTGTCAAGGTTGTCTCAGTCTCAACTGAAGAGGGATGTTGTGAAAGTCAAAATTGACAAGAACTGAGAGTCATCTTCGGGTTCCGTCCACGTTTCGACCGGGGATCGAATCGGACGTAAAGTCCAATAAGAAACCACTCGTCGAGATCACTAGTGTCCTCGTTTTGAACTCACACTCACTCCGGGACGTCTCTCACCCTTCCACTTCTGGAACCGTGGGGTCGGTTCGAAACGTCGGTTGAATGACTCGGTCACGTCTATCCACGACAGACCCCGGTGTAGAGTGTAGTACAGGAAACGGTGGACTCCCCTTGTGTCCCTAATTAATCCTCTAGGGGTTTTCTTAAAAATAATGGAACCCTTTTTTAGACCCGATCTCTCTGGTAGTGGTAAAATTAGTAAAGATAAATGCGTCACAATTCCAAGTGACACCATAAAAGTGTATGTAGTACGGTAAATGAAGAGTGACATTGAATCTTCTTCATCCAAGACACCAGGGGTAAAATACCCTCCCTTCGAGTTACTTTAATATATTATACGGATTCTTATCAGTCTCCGAATACTTCTTCATCGTTCTACTTCTCTTACCCCCATCTCTACTCAATTAATAAAAAAGCTCACATCCGCCACCTTTCTCCTGATTATGTACGGACGTCTCAAAACTCCGTATACAGTCGTTTATATTCCTTCCTTCTTTTCTGGTCCAGTAGTGTTTTGTGAATATAACCCAACCGGTTCTACAAGCAAACCCAAAAAGGTAATATAGAATACCTTTTGGAACTTGTTTATAAAACTGGTTGAGTTATTTTGTCAAAATTAACAGTGCGGAAATATACAGACAGACGAGATGTCCACCGAGTCACCATTTCATATGGGGACAGTTCCGTCCTCTGTGTTCTCTGAGTCCAAGCTGGGGACCCAACCCTTCTAGGGGACCTCTTCCTTTACCGTTGAGTTAGGTTATAAGAACGCAGACCTTTTGAGGTACCTGTCTCCTCGGATTGCCCGATGTCAGATACCCCAACGTTTCTCAACTTGTGCTGATTCATGCGTACGTGACGACATGGGGGTCACCAGACGAAGAAACAGGTAGAACTCTTCGGAGTCAAATCAAGTCAAGTCAAGTCAGGGAGTCAGTACAGACTGAAAAATACTGGGGTCCCTGACGTCGTGTGGTCCCAAGGGACAGGTAGTGGTTGAGGGTCTCGTACGAGTTTCAGGACAGGTAACTACGGTAGGTTGGTAGAGTAGGAGACAGTAGGAAAAGAGGAGGACTGAGGTTAGAAAGGGTCGTAGTCCCAGAAAGGGTTACTCATCCAATAAGTGTAAGTCAAGTCAGCGAGTCAGCACAGGCTGAGAAACACTGGGGTACTTAGCGTCGTACGGTCCGGAGGGACAGGTAGTGGTTGAGGGCCTCAAGTGAGTCTGAGTGCAGGTAACTCAGGCACTACGGTAGGTCGGTAGAGTAGGAGACAACAGGGGAAGAGGAGGACGGGGGTTAGGGAGGGTCGTAGTCTCAGAAAAGGTCACTCAGTTGAGAACCGTACTCCACCGGTTTCATGACCTCAAAGTCCAAATCGTAGTAAGGAAGGTTTCTTTAGGGTCCCGACTAGAGGAAGTCTTACCTGACCAACCTAGAGGAACGTTAGGTTTCCTGAGAGTTCTCAGAAGAGGTTGTACCGATTATAACCTCGAAGTCGAAATCGTAGTCAGGAAGACTACTTATAATTCCCAACTAAAGGAAATCCTAACTGACCAACCTAGAGGAACGTCAGGTTCCCTGGGAGTCAAAAGAGTTTGTGGTGTCAAGTTTTCGTAGTTAAGGACCCGCGAGTCGAAAGAGATACTAGGTTGAGAGTGTAGGTATGTGCTGATGACTCTTACGGACAAAGAGGAAATTTTGGATGGAGTCCGCAATATCGACTGTCCGAGACCCCATCAAAAGAATAAAGTTTCAGAGAAATAAATTCCTTTAGGGGGAAGGGTCCTCTTCTTCGTCCCAATCCGTCAGTCTAAAACTGGTAAAGTTGGAGGTATCGATATCGTTTAATTTCGACTCGACCTATGGACTGGGTACTTCTTAGTTAAATAACAGATCGATCACTTTTTAGAAAGACAGAGGACCCTAAAACTTCATTCCCCTGAGACTCAGACGTTGGGTACTAATCTCCAACTTTCTTAGAAACCCGGATATTTTCTTTAGTTGCCAGAGTTTCCGGGAACAACTTAGTGGATTGAAGCCTCTTTTGTTTTGACTTGAAATCCAGGGTGGGACTACGAGGTCCGACCAACATAGATGGACCCTGAATAGTGGGGGACGGGTTTTGGAGGGTGGGGGACAAGTTGATGTTTACGGTAGAGTTGAGGTTCTTATAGGTTTTACAGGACGGACTGATTGCAAAGGGAATAGTGAAGGTGTTTGGAGGGAAATTTATACTTCGGAGGGACTGGGGAGAGCACGAGTCGGACCAACAATCCGGCTGACAGTGGGGAGGAACGGACTTATTTCTATTGGATGGAGGAAATTCCAGCAGAGAGGAGAAAAAGACGGAACTGGGCTTGATATGGAATGTCTCTACTTGTCAGTGCGTCTTCATTTCGACCTCAGTCGTAGAGAGTCGACTGTAATGACACCTCTAGTCCTGAGTGTTCATTCACTAAGTTTAGTCTAGTGCGGGTAATTAAATGAGTTCTGGTAACCAACGAACAGACTAAGACTTCTGACCAAGTAAGTTGTAGGTGAGAGTGAGGAAAGATGGTCCAGAAAGACAAGATTTCCCTGATGATTCGACTCGTGACACGAAAACCTTGTGAACACCCGGTCCAAGACGTAGACTAAAACCAAGACAACTCACTTACTCTACCCGACTCTGAACCTTCCCTCTTACTGGGTATACTCCACAGTCAGTCTGTATCCCTCTCACGTTGAAAACCGAGTACACCGCTATCCCCACAGACCAGGAGGTCCTAGACTCCTGACCGTATGGAAGACCAGACATCGTAGTATTTACGACTCACTACCCGTCGACTCTACACTCCTAGAGGTCACGTTTGTAGTAAGTAAAGAGGAACGAATCAACAAGGACAATCTTATGTTTACACGAATTCAGGATCCCGAAATCATTTAATGAAACACACGATATTATCCTGAAGGGACCACCGAGTTTATCATTTCTTCGATCGACGTTACACCCTCCGGGACGAAACTAGGGACCCAGCCCTTCTAGGAGACCTCTTCCCTTACCGATAGGTGAGGTCATAAGAACGGACCTCTTAACGTACCTGTCTCCTCGACCCGTCCGACATCAGGTACCCCAGTGTTTCTAAGTCTGTGTTGACTCACTAAAAGTAAACCGGACCGGGATATTCTTCAAGAGAAGACCCTGAAAGGACACCAGGTCACCGATTCTCATACACGAGGGTTACGTCCCCTGAGTCCAAGCTAGGGATAAGTCCCTTGATCTAGGACTTACGACGTAATTTTCTAGAACGTGCGGAGTTGATTTCTAGACCATGTCGAGTTATTCGTTTATTTATTTATAAAATTTTTCAAGGGAGGACGAAAGAGATCTATTTCACTTAAGATAACGAAAGTAGGTGAGTGAGACTTGGTGAAGACTTAATCGTAACCCGTACTAACGTTAGTTCTCTGGAAGAGTCTTTTCCTTTAGACCCTTAGACTGGTGTGACTTAATCTTTCGTCTCTTCTGTACCAACTCTAATCTACTACCTTGTGACCATCAAATGAAACGGGTCACTTTTTTGTCTATCACTTTAATGGGACACACCACAGTAGAGTTTACTTCCCGGACAATTTTCGAAACGATCTAAGACACCGGTTACAACATATCTTAGATAACATTCTCAAACGATACTTTTCACCTTGGTGCCGGAGTCGTGGTGGACCCTTGAACAATCTTTACGTTTCAGTGCCCGGGACGTGAAGGGAGGACTCGGTTTCGGATGTAAAATTGTACTAGGTGTCTCAAAATACTCTTTCTTGTCACCCGATCGAGGACACGTATACGCCACGTGGAATTTCTTTGTCTAACTGCTCTAGTTTGTCTCTAACTCGAATTTCAAATATATTAAATCAGACCAGAAAATTTTTGTTCGTCTGTCTCAAGACTTATGTTTTAATCCATACGTTTATATGCATATAAATCTTAGTGTCCGTTCCCTCCATGGGTCTTCGAATATAAAATAATCGTAGTGTTTTTTGACGGAGTCCGAGGTTCAAAATTGAAAAGACAAGGCTTGAAGGATACTGATGAGAATTTTTATAAAACCACAAAAATCAGTATCCCGACTACATTCGTTGTTAGTTTGTCCCTCTGTCTAGGACTCCGGACAACATCCTGTTTGGTTGTAACTTACTTGTCATGACTAACCCTTACCTACTTTTAACCTACTTCTATTACCTTTGATTCTTACTTACTTTACCGTGCTCATAAATCTAGTACAACAACAACAAAGTAGAGATTTAGTATAGACTGAGAAAACGTTGGGATACCTGACATCGGAAGGTCCGAGGAGACAGGTACCCTACAGGGCCCGTTCATATGACCCCACCCAACGAAACCATAAAGAAAGAGGTCCCCTAGAAGGACTGAGTCCCTAACTTGGGCAGAGGACGTGATGTTTGTCTGAGAAATGACGACTTGGTGATCCCTCCGGGATAAATCTGGCGTCTTTAACCGTTTAAGATGGTTTCTCCTATGTGAGACGGGGGCGGGAGAGACAACAAGTCATCGGTTCAGCACAGGCTGAGAAACACTGGGGGTACCCGCCGTTGGGTGGGAGAGATGATCTACAACTTCCAAATAGCGGTTTGGTGTTAGAAGGGTCATCTAAAAACTCCCGACATCTAAAAAATTTTTAATTAAAAATGATCTTATATCAACGAAATGTTACGACACAATCAAAGATGACATGATTGTTTCATTTAGTCGATGTGTACATGTATTTGTACAGAAAAAACCCAAAGGAGGGGTAAATCCAGTGGTGCTTCATGACTCTTCCAAAAGGACTCGATATGTCATCCAAGAGTGATCAATTAGATAAAATATGTAACATAGTTATCACATATATACAGTTAGGGTTAGAGGACAAAGTAGGGTGGGTGGGAGAAAGGGACGAACTACAGGCATACGAACAAAAGATGTAGACACAGGGATAAAGACAAAAAGTTTATTCTAGTGAGTAGGGTGAAAAGATCTAAGGTGTATCTAAAAACTTCCGTCCGAGACTAAAATAAGTAGAGGCATGCGACCATGACTTCTTTCTAGACCATCCACCATAGAGATAGTGTCTTTGTCATACACTAACGAAAAGTAAAAAGGTAAAAAAAAAACGATTTTGGGTCTTTTTTCAAAGTGACAATCGGGGTCACAACTCATAACGGATACTTAATTACTAAATGACTTTAACCCTTACCGGTTCTTTATTGTCGGAAAGAATCACCCTTCAGGGTTGAGACAAGTACATGGGGACGTTCACAAGAACATGGTAAGGAAGTCCATATCGTGAGAACCCCCCTTCCTTTAATCGACCCTCCGTAAACGACTCCAGTCGGAACCGGAACCCCGACACGGTAACAAGGAGGATCCTCTTCGACATTGTCCTTTACTCTTCCTCTTACTTTTTTCCTCTTACCTCGTGACCCGTCACGAGACTTACCGAGGGAGACGTAAAGTCGAGGAAGTTCTTTATCGGACATTAAGTCTTCTACGGGAATTGAAACGATACCTCGTTCTGTTGGAGTTTCACGAAAGTGAAGGTAACTCTATTTGTTTACTTATTCTATCGTACTATACTTAAACTGACATAAACAGAAGAAAGTCTCTCTTAAGTCCCTTGATTTGCTATTGGCTGAAAAACACTGGGGTACCTCACGTCATGCGGTCCGAGAGGAGAGGTAGTGGTTGAGGACCTCGAACGAGTTTGAGTACAAGTAACTCAGCCACTACGGTAGGTTGGTAGAGTAGGAGACAGTAGGGGAAGAGGAGGATGGAAGTTAGAAAGGGTCATAGTCCCAGAAAGGGTTACTCAGTAAAGAAGCGTAGTCCACCGGTTTCATAACCTCAAAGTAGAAGTCGTAGTAAGGAAGGTTTCTTATAAGTCTGAACTAAAGGAAATCCTAATTGACCAACCTAGAGGAAGGTCAGACTCCCTGAGAAGCCTCAGAAGAGGTTGTGGTGTCAAGTTTTCGTAGTTAAGCACCCGCGAGTCGAAGGAAATACCAGGTTGAGAGTGTAGGTATGTACTGGTGACCTTTTTGGTACTGAGGGTATTGTGGTGGGATAAGGGAGTGGTAGTCGGCTAGTCTCTTGACTACTAATTTATGGTTGTAGATCCGGGGCGAGAGTCTCCAAGAGTAAATCGACCAGGTCCAACCCGGGACCCGTAAATGTTTCATTATAGGGGTCTAAATCTTTGTGACCTTATTTCAACTTAAGCTATTTCTCTTTTGTCTTAGGAGTGTCGTTTTTTCGTGTACTCAATTCCAATTCACAGTCAGGGAGTCAACACAGGCTGAGAAACGCTGGGGTACCTGATATCGGGAAGTCCAAGGAGACAGGTACCCTAAAGAGTCCGTTCTTATGACCTTACCCACCGATAAGGGAAGAGGTCCCCTAGAAGGACTGGGTCCCTAGTTCGGGTTCAGAGGACGTAACCGTCCACCGGTTTTTTCCTGTACACTATAAAGTTTTGTCAGAGACCCCGTACCGTCCTTCCATACCTTGTACTCAATGTTAGAGACTAACTGGAAGTAACCAGATTTCCTTTTCTGTAAAGGTCCTTCAAAAAAAGAATAGTTATCCCTGTTACGAGACTTAGATTTTGAACCTGATACTTGGTGACTTTTATTTTTACGCGATTTCTACCAGGACCCCATAAGCGGGGATACAAGTGAAGTGTCGTTCAATCATGATAATACTTACGGAGTTGAGTCGGACGACCGTGGTTTGATTTTAAGAATGTGTAGGTTAATGAAATAAATAAATACCGGTATAACTTACCGAACACCCTAGAATCAAGAAGTCGACTCCTAACTTGGGTCTGGTACCGTTACTTTTATAACCTAGAATTATAGACCTGACGGTCCCTTAAGGGAAGTCAACCAAAATCATGCCACGTTTACGTACAAAAATCGGTAAACCTCGGACAGACCAGACGGACGGTACACTTTGACGTGGGTTGTAGAGATCGGTATTTATTCTTGAATTCATAAATTTTCGGGGACTAGGTGACACCCGAAACCTCGAGAGACTGGGTCTGTGAAAAGAGGGTTGACATCTTGTTGGAGTGGAACTGTGAATTCAGGTAAGAGATTAAGGAGAGAGGAAACCCCCAAGGGAGTGGGAGAAGGAGAGGACCTACCACTGTGAGACGGACAACAGACACCTTCCTTCGACAAGGAACACTGTCTGAAAGGGATAGTCCGTTTGGGTTTCCAGTGGGATATTACGAACAAACGACACTAACACCAAAAGTAAGACGGAAGGGAGACTACCTATTCCTATTCTCCGAATACCTTCGAAGGACTACCCTCTCTGACTCACACCCCCTTTACCCCAGAACAAGACTACCCGTCCCGGTACGAGTCATTTAGAAATTAGGTTAAAAAACAACTACCCACCCCGACACAAGGGAGGGACAAGAAACTGGACTCTGGTTTGACACGACCTCCGTTACCTCTATTTCCGTTGGAGGAAGTTTTCCAGTGTATGTGCGTGACGACGTGAGTCACGGGACTGGGACGTCGTCCGGTGACGGCTGGGTGCAGAGACGGTCTCTGAGGACCTGTGAGTGTCCCTGCAAACCCAGTCAGAGAACACCCCAGTGACGAGTAAAGAGGAACCAGGACCACGTGTGTTCCAAAACAAACACGGGAGGTTCTCAGACAAAGGTGTCAGGACACATTCAAGATATTAGTTTAAGGTGACTGGAGGCTTCAGTTTAAGGGAACTCCAAGAGTCAGAGAAACGGTCTAGGGGTCCAACCCTTTAGACAACACCCAGGATCTTGAAAGAATTGTCACGCTCGGAAATAAACCATATTAACAAGACGTCAAGTACCCAGTAGACGAACCGCCGAGATACCACCCCAATTACCGCTGGAGGAGGTTCTCCCGAATACGGTGTGTTACCCACTGGGTCCAGACGAAGTGGGTCTCGGGGACGGGGAACCGTCCGGTGATGACTGGACATGGAGACGTCCTCTGTTTGTTTGTGAGTTTCTATCCAGACCGAGTCAGTGACACCCCAGAGACCCAGGATTTCCTTTAGTCAGGACTTACAAGTAACCTTCCTGACTACGACTTCAACTTTGAGGTCATGAAACCTTTGGACTACACTTCGTGACTGAGTAACCTTTTCTGGGACTACGACCCTTTCTGACTTCCGTTCTCCTCTTCTCCTGCTGTCTCCTACTCTACCAACCTACCGTAGTGGCTGAGCTACTTGTATCAAACTCGTTCGAGGTCCTCAACCACTACCTGTTCCTTCGGACCGTACGACGTCAGGGTCCCCCAGCGTTTCTCAGTCTGTACTGACTCACTGACTTGACTCACGAATAACCCCTTACGACGGTAGAACAGGATAGAAAGGAAATACTCGGAAAATCGAAAACTTGAGTAGTGTCCACGTACACGTCTACCGCACCTTAGTCGATCCTTGAACAGTAGCCAGTTTGGAAGTGACAGTAGAAGATTACCCTCTCTCTCACCATTATTTCGGTATCGGTGACGGAAAGGTTATAATCTCGAAACTGAGTGTCACTTTTTAAGTCTGTGATGGTAACTGTTGGACTTTGTCCTCCTTCTCTCTCCGATTTGACGGTTCTTAAGACATGACTTTCCCTCTTGACGGTAGATGACACTCTTCCCTTACACTCACCATTCACTGATTCTGTAACGGAAGAACTCACCTTCTTTGTGAACTTCTTCTCACAATCCGTCCGACCAACCGAGTTACTCCACGTATTGTCGCGGCCCCTGGACTCAATACAAAGGACAAAAGAACTTCTTGTAAGGAATTGGTTTATTCCTTTTTAAAGATATACGCTATCGTATTCCTTCCGCAACGTACTCGAGTAAGATGGACAGGTTAGTCCATAGCGGTTCATGGGACATTGACTCTGTTTCTCGACTGACACATATTTGGCGGTATAACGAAACAAACCCCGAGAACAGACTAAGGAGACGCAGCCTACTCCGAACTCGGGATCACGCGATCTTTATTTTTAAGGGAAGAACGGAAACGTAATGACACCACCTGAACAAGCGAGAGGGCCAGCCAAGCCTCTATGCCCAGCCACGTATTGTTTCCCATGTTTCCCGGTGACAAACCGACGAGACACGATCCAGACTCAATACATGTTATAAGTGAAAAATGGTCTCGGGAGAGTGTAATAACGGGATTGTGTCAACTTCTCTACTTAAATAAACAAACTCTAGTGTTTAGATCTTTTGTCTTCACAACTCTAAGTTTCACGTAATAAATGTGTGGTGTCTCGGGGGGACCACCACGTCATCGTTTCTTAGGCGGACGGTCACGTCGTCTGAGTCCTCGGTACCCAAGTTAAGGACCCAACTCTTCTAGGGGACCTCTTCCTTTACCGTTAGGTGAGGTCACAAGAACGGACCCTTTAAGGTACCTGTCTCCTCGGACGAACCGACGTCAGGTACCCCAGCGTTCCTTAGCCTACGCCGACTCGTACATGTGTCGCAATTGACAATTGTTAGTTTACTCGAACCTATCAACCCTGCAAGACCCGACAGAGTGGACTGGATCTGAGGACGACCACTTAAGTTCAGTACACCGTGTCACGGTACTCCGGAGTTTGATGATCGTCGTTTAGTTTGAGAGAGTCTTCGACTAAAAGGGCCAGAGAGGTGTCCACCAGAGGATCGAAGGGACCATTGATCACTCTTAGTCACCTAGTCTTCTATAGAAGCGAAATAAGGGTGAACACCGGAAACGGAGAGGTCCCTCCAGTACCAGACGTTGAAGTCACTTGTCGTGACGACCGGGTCGTTACGTCTGTCTCTTGAGGGAAAAGGGAAAGAGGGAAGAAGGGACGACGGAGGGTGTTGGTAATTCAGAATAAGTGTCCTATAGGATGTAGAAAAATGGTAAATAAAATACCATGGTAAAGTACTATTAATCTGAGTAATAAGTGTCCGAAGTAGAAGGACCTCTTTCCTCTGAGACAGTCGTTTAGTTGAAAGGAGACCTTTACGATGTCTGGTTACGTAGTGGAAGATTTGGAAAAACCTTAGACAAAAGATGGACCAGATACACAAACTGGTGACCACAACTGCTAATCGGGAAGTACTGTGTCGAAGATTAAAAGACTTCGATAGACTCACTGGGTATTGAGGGATGTAGATAGGAAAGGGTGAACGAGTCTCCTCGTGTATTTATAAAGTATAAATATACAGATATATAAAGTAGATAGTTAATAGATAGTAGACAGATGGACTTCGTCTTGTAAATACCTGTATCTATTTTAAGGAATGAAATGTCTTACTATACCTTAATTGTCCTTTCTCTTTTGATATATACTGTTGTGATTTCGTACGCAACCTAATACCAGGGTCCGAAATCTCTGAGCTCATTCTATCAAACGAATGAGGGAGTAAAGAGAAGAGACGAGGTAAATAGGATTGAACCTCCTTTCTGTAGGTAACGTTTTGGGGTAAAGTATATGAAGGTCGAGACACTGGACTTTTATATCGCAGGAAAAGAAGTACAAGGTTAGATTTGGTAAGATTCTTTACTAAGACTAATCGAAACGAGTCCAATATACGAATGGAAACCTGGTTTTTAACACCAGCCCTCTTGACCCAGGAAACAAACCGATCTGTTTCCAGAACAAAATGGAAGGGTAAGTCGTCCCTCGATCTCCTAAAATTAACTCTAATATTCGGACCCTCCCACCCCTCTCGTTATACCATTCTTTATCCCGATGAGTTTTCCCCTGTCTTTGTTAACGACCAGTCACAATGTTTTGACTCAAAAAGACTAAGGTCTTGTGTTCGCATCGACGAAATAGAGTACATGGGATGGGGGAGTTTCTCCTCCTTACACTAACCTCCTGAATGTCTTCTCGATAAATACTTTTTGTCCTATCTGTAAAGAGACGAAGAATTCAATAAACTTTAACAAAAAGTAAATGTAAAAGAAAAAAAAAGGAAAAAAATAAAAAAAATTAAAATTTTAGAAATTAAGAATGTACACAAGGGTTTGTACTTGGGGGGAGGGTGGAGGGAGGGGTATTGTAGAGACACCCAGTAGGGGTACGTGGTCGGGGTTCGTACGACATAGGACGCAGTCTGTATCTGACCGCTAAGTTAAGAATANATCCCCCATGTGACAGGGGAACACACCCAAAGAGGTCCCGTGAGCGCGACCTCCCAACGGTCACCTCAACGCCCGGAGTCCGAGGTGTACTCTTGTCGGGGTTTACCGTAATCGACAGTCAGGTCTCCGACCGGGGAGTCCAGAGACCGGCCTCGGAACCCGAGGTCCGTTGAGTGTCGGGAGCCCCCACCGCGAGACCCTGACGACATCCCTTTCCTACGGTTCTCGGGTGCCTCCTCAACCCCTCCCCCGTCCCCCCTTTGCCTCCGCTCCTGTCGCTCCCTAGATCCACCTCCGCGACCTCTCTCGCAGGCCACAGGACCTTACGGAACCTACTGGGTCGCCCCTTGTCAGTTCCGGGTCCCTGAACACGTTACACTTTTCCGCCCTTTGGGGTCTCGTTCCGTCCGACCCCTTCCCCCGCACCCGCCGGTCAAGTTTCCCTGGATCCCCGCAAAGGATCCACCACTCGAGGGAACCGTGACGACTCCCGGGGACTAACTAGGTGGGACCCAANAGTCAACGAAGTAAACGATAATAAAAGAGGGTAAGTCTTCCGACACAAAGTGGAACGAATATAAAAGGAAACAACACGTCTTCGAAAATTAAAATTAATCTAGGGTAAACAAATCAAAACGAAGATAAAGGTCTTAAGACCCTCCACCTAGTATCTCCTAGGACGACACTAAATACAGTCTCTCACAAAACGGATACAAGAGGAGATCCTCAAAATATCAAAGACCAGAATGTAAATCTAGAAATTAGGTAAAACTCAAATAAAAACACACGTCACAATCTTTCACTAGATCAAAGTAAGAAAATAGTAAATGTAAAAGAATTTTTTTAAGTGACATTTTACTTCTCAACCTGATTAATTACCAGACATACAAAAGGAAATTTAAACGACTTCGTTCTAAAATATCCAAAACCCCTTTGTTAATTATGTTTCCAAAAATACAACGGGTTTCCACACCAAAGTATATGAAAAGATCTCCAGTATGGCAACTGTAGTGACCGACGGATGTACAAATTGTAGTTCCCTTAAACCCCGGTCACGAACGTCGTACCACAGGAGTAAACACACACAACTACTGTAAGACACCCAACGGTCCTTGTGATAAATAAGGAGTCCGGTGATTTCCTTTCTCTCTCTAGTAACGCACCTAAGGACTTCCAACCTTAAAACGACTGGACCCTACGACGGTCCTTGGTGGACCTACGTCCTTGGTGACAAAAGACAGAAGGAGAACTTAATCTACCAGAGACAGAGATTCATGGAGGTCGAGGGAGTACAGAGACGAGGTAAGAGAAAAGGAGACACCGACCATTTAGTCAAGACAATTATTGAAGACGGTGTTTAAAGTCTACCCTGAAGGTATTACTGAAACGAATAGAAAAGGGAGAAAGTCAGGAAATGAGGTCCACTGGAGTTGTTAGTGACCGGTTTGATGACTGCCCTAGAGAAAAATTTTTTAGTAATTAATCAAAAAAAAAAAAAAGTCAACACGACCCAGAACCTACGAAACAAGTCCGAAAGGGATTAACGTCGGTCCGCCCCGATGAGAAGTCACGTCAAGGGTCCGAAGAGTAGCACCACCGAAGCGAACACCGTCTCGTGTCCGAGATCCGCACGTCCGAAGTCACCAACGTCGTGTACCCGAGTCATGAACACGACGTGCCCGAATCAACGAGGGACCGTACACCTTAGAAGGATGTGGTCCCTAACTTGGACACAGGGGACTTACCCGTCCTCCTAAGAATAGGTGATACGGTGGTTCCTTCAGACACTACCCTATAGAACCCAGTATAAAGGAAGAACCAAGTTAGTCTTCGGAGGAAACTTGTTTCTCCAACCATCACTACTAAGGGACTCCTCCCTTAAAACCTGGTCGGTCCTCAAACTAGGTTTTCTCCGACAGTAGTACTTGATATGTAAATTAGGTGGTTTTTATCTCTATTTTGTCCTCAGACCCCTGTACAGGAGTTCTTGTCCATAAACACATCGTGTTTCTTCCTTGGACCTCACAGACGGAGGATTCATTGATGAATCCAGAGAAAGAAATAAACAGACACGGTCCAGAACCAACGTCTTACACCTTAGTTCAAGGGACTGACGTCTAACTTGTGTCCAGAGGGACGTAAAGTTCAACCTCAGAATCGATGACCTGACGGTCCCTTCAGGGTATGAATACAAAGGAAAATTCTTACCTCTTCATGTATGGAAAAGTATTGAAATGAGAAGGTAGGAATGATAAAGAACGTACCAAGGAAGTAGGATACTTTTCCGTGATGTCTACGAACACATATCGGTTGTCCATGGATTAAATGTCCCTTTGTCTTACCCGGATTAGAGAAACGTTGTTGGAACGCTACTTTCGGTGACATCTTAATCGACCAGTGCAAACACGTGGAGGAAAGTGTCTACTCTTGTCCCACCAGGCCTTTTCCGTTCACCGGTTGGATTCCAACGTCAGTCAACCACCGTTTCGACACTCAGTTTAGGTCCAGAAGACTGTCCAATCTCAAGAAACTTGGAGTATGAGACCCGTATAAACCTTACAACGGACTGTGACCACTCCCCGAAGGGATAACTGAGTTGTTATTTCTTGGACGGACGGTTATGTCCCTCACTACCCTCAAGACAGGGACCCAACCCTTCTAGGGGACCTCTTCCTTTACCTTTGGTTAAGGTCATAAGAACAAACCCTTTAGGGTTCCTACCACCCCGGACCGTCCGATGTCAGGTACCCCAGAGTTTCTCAGCCTGTATTGGCTCTTTGATTTGTTATTGTTCTTATTACCGTGACCACTTCCGTTTTAGAACCGAACTCGATGAACGTAAGTCGTCTGAGAGGACTACAGACAACTGAGTCTCGACCCTGTTCAGAGGAGGATGAAAAGGAGTCCCAACCGAACTCGGTCACCTCCAAAGGGTGACACTCCACCGACGCACCTCGTCCACCCGGTTCGTTAAAGTAAAGTATCTGGTAATCGAGAACCTTGTCACTGTCAAAAAAATCATAGGAACCGGAGGTTCCAGAATGTAGTGGACGATCCACCCGCCTCCTCCGATACCAGACCCTTAGACCTACGTATTTGGGTCAACTACCTCGACCTAGACCGACCTGTCTTTTAAAGGTAGTCGACGACCCGACGACTCTGTGGGACAGGACCAAAACTGAAAAAAAAACGGGGGGTGTGACACTCTTTCTATGTCCCTCTGTCTCCATTTGACTCCCTGTCTTTCTCCCTGTCACAATCTCTTTAAATCCCCCCTTTTTTCTTTGTTTTGGACACTTTGTGTCTCTGTCACGTTCTACTCTCTGTCTGTAGTCTCCCCAGTCTTTCTGTGCCTCCCTTTGTCTTGCTAAGTCTCTTCCTGTTTCCAACAACATACCTGTGACCCTCCTTCTACGAGGTAAGAGGACCTCAACGGTTCGAGCCGTCTTTCTTCAGACCCCAAGGACCACGGTGTAAAAGTGGTACATCTCCTTCGACCTACATCTTACACAACCTCCCCTTCCAGTAAAAGAGGTGAGACAACGATACTTCTTCCTTAAGTGGGATTTGTATGTAAACCGGAAAGAGATGGGAACTGAGTAAGACAAGGTTCTTCGACCTACCTCGGTACACTGACCGTCGAACCCTTTTGATGACCTGTTTCCTTTAGGATGTGACTCCTATTTAAACTTGAGTTCTCTATTAAAGGAAAAGAGAAAAGAGGGAAAAAAAAAAAGAAAATTTAACCTCATATTAACGAAATGTTACAACACGATCAAAGAGAACGCGTTGTTCCACTGAGGCGATACACATATGTATATGAGGAAAGGAGAACTCGGAAGGAGGGGGCCCGGGTCAGGTGGGTAGATCCGATCCAGTAGTGGCTCGTGGCTCGATTCGAGGGACACGGCATGTCGTCGAAGGCCGATCGACGGACAAAGCGTGTGTCGTCGCATATATCCAGTCACGATTAGAGAGTCAAACAGAGCGGGAGAAGAAGGGGGATTGACATACGTGTTCAGACAAGAGGTGCAGTCACTTCTCTGTAAAGAATTCGTCATAAATGACCACTTTTGACTGTATATTGAGGACGACGACGACGATTCAGCGCAGTCATCACAGACTGAGGAAGGCTGGGGAATCTGTCGTCGGGTGGTCCGAGGGGGCAGGGACCCTAAGAGGTCCGTTCTTACGACCTCACCCAACGGTAAAGGAAGAGGTCACGTACTTTCACTTTTCACTTTCACTTCAACGAGTCAGTACAGACTGAGAATCACTGGGGTACCTGACGTCGGGTGGTCCGAGGAGGTAGGTACCCTAAAGGGTCCGTTCTCATGACCTCACCCTACGGTAACGGAAGAGGTTATATTGAGGATCTCCCGTTAAATTTAGATTTTTTTCACGTATAAAAAGTTTTGCTTTATTAAAATTAAGATCTTTAAACACAAAGTTTTTGTTTTAAAGTGGACATGTTTTAACGGAATTTTGTAAGTCTCTTAAGGTTTTAATTCAAAACATACAGTAACTTCAAGAGTAGAATACAAAACGAGTCAAGGAAGAAATAATACGTAATTATAGTTACAGAATTACGAACGTTCGAAATAAAAGTTATTAACGGAAGATCGTAGAAGTTTATCCCTTCGAAAAGACGAGGTAAACAATTATCCAACCAACTTATCACGGTCGAATAAAACTTGTTTTACGTTGGTTTTAAATTTTCGGAAAGATTTGTCATATTTTGGTTTAACTACTGTCCTTGTTTCTTTCTTTATTATTAAAATGATTTAATAAAAGGAAAATATTAGACTAATTGAGAGACAGAGTGTGTGTGTGTGTGTGTGTTAAAACCAGTAAGAGGGATACATATATAATTAATAAAAATTAATTTTTTATAACAGGACTTTTTTTAATGTATCAAAAATTACAACTTTACAAATTTTTCATTGTAAATTTGATTTTTTGTTATGTAAGAAACCTTTTCGTAATTTTATGTACTGATGAATATTTTATAAATAAGATAAATATAATTAAAAAATTATAAATCTATCGTTTCTGAAAAAATTACCTGTACCCGTAGGTAATCAAATATAAACAAATATTTTAATGAAAAACTTTTACTCAAAAGGATCTTAGTAAAATCCAGATTGTAAGAAGTAGTTTTCATTTATAAAGTTTTGTAGTTTCTCGTTTGTTTGTCAGGATATAACTTGTGACGAGGGTCCTCCATCTCACTCTCCGATCGGTGAAGACCCTGAAACAACCACGAAGTCCCCGATTCTGAGACACGAAGGTTAAGTCCCCGAGACCCAAACTAGGGACCAGTCCCTCGATCTAGGGTGTACGACGTTGATTCTGAACCACGTCGGTTTATTTATTGATATAATTTTTTATATGGACCCACCACCTTTGCGACTTACTTATTTCTTCGACCTTACCCGTCGTTACCTGTGTGACACGTTTTAAGTCTATCAACTGGGAAAACGTCACCCGAACTGATAATTGCTTGTTCGCCGGTACATCTATATAATAACGAACCGTGATCTTAATAAAGACATAAAGGTGATTATGACTTATCCGACTATCTCCGTAGAAAGATAACGTAATTTTGTAAAGGAAAAAAGTGAATAAACCACATGGTAGTGATCGAACCTGATGAAGTCGGTCCTTAAGATTAAAGTTAGAGTCTACTGTATTAGATTTTGAATATAGTGTTCTCAAACTAAAAAGGTGCGTCACTTCCTCTGTGTCCTCTACACCGAAACTAGGGACCAAGCCCTTCTAGGGGACCTCCTCTCGTACCATTGCTTGAGTGAGTGAGGTCATGAGAACGGACCTCTTAGGGTACCTGTCTTCTCGGACCACCCGATACCAGGTATCCCAACGTCTCAACCTGTACTGACTTCACTGAATCGCACGTACGTACGTACGTCCGGAAGAGTCCAATAAAGAGACTAACAAGTCAAAAAGAAAAACTTCAAGACTTATCCTAAGTTGGTAGTCCTTTACGTTCTAGTAAAAAGTTACAGAACGGAAATAAATACAAAAGTTCTTTCCTCTCAATTTTTCTTTGAGTTGTCAGACCTTTTACTTTGTAAGACGGGAACTGAGGGCTTGTACTGGTCCGGTTCGACATTGAGTTTAGTGCGAGTATGTTGCACCAGCATTTAGGGAGGTTTGACTCAACCTCAATTTTAATTACTCTCTCGGCCCAGACCAGAATTTGGTGTCACTTAGTTGGCCAGACTGGTGACGTTTTTGGAGGGAGGGAAATAACGACCGCGACTGAAACCTCTCCACTAAATAACGGTGATTCTTAAGGGTGTGTAGTGAGGGGAGCGTCGTCCGAAGGAACGAGGTCGTGTCTTGTCCGACGAAACGGTAGGAACAAGAACGTAGAAGGACTACAACCCCCGGTTTGTCTTTTCCCGTGGGACACACTGTACCTCTTTCGGGTCTGAATCCCTCCGGTTTGTGAGTCGAAGAAGGGAACGAGACGGTGATCGAATGATATATTGATCTCGACTCCCTAAAGTAGTGGACGGCGGAACCAAGAGAGTAAGTATTTGGATCTTCGTGTCCGGACTTCGGTGTAAAGACGTGTGATTTCTCCCGTGAGAACCTCAAAAGAGAAAACCGAAAAGGTTCCATACCGAAACCAGGATGATAACCCGACCGGTTTTTCAAGGAAACCCAAAAAGGTACAATGGGGCTTATTCGACA
The DNA here is from genome assembly GCA_006410555.1 of Capra ibex. Classification (NCBI taxonomy): domain Eukaryota; kingdom Metazoa; phylum Chordata; class Mammalia; order Artiodactyla; family Bovidae; genus Capra; species Capra ibex. The sequence continues at coordinate 57,255,394 of SJYO01049755.1, read as the reverse complement.
AAACCGGTTGGGTTATAAAGGTATTGGGTGTCTGAGTTCCGATTAGGTACGACAGAGAGACCTGGTGTCGTATACAATGGGACTACTTCGTAGAACCGGTTCTGGTGACTCACGATACCACCACTCTACCCTACTTTAAAAGATTCCGACGATATTGTGTAATGGTGTTTTGTCACCCTCAATTTTGTCTTTTTTTTCCATAAGAGAGTGTAAAGAACTCCGATTTACATATTTTAGATCAACAACCTTTCCGGTACAAGAGAGGTTTCCGAGAGCCCCTCCCAGGAATGAGGGAGAGGGACCGAAGAACCGTAAGGAACCAAACGTCCACGTAGTGAAGTCGAAGAAGGAGGTGACAGTGTACCGAAACAGGTACACACAGAAGAGACGTAGAGAGACAGGTTCAAAGGAAGAAAACATCCCCACGGTCAGTAACGTTATCCCGGGGAGCAGTAGGTCACACTAGAGTAAAATTAAAAAAATGAAACCGTTCTGAGATACGTAAAAGTTCATTCAAGTACAAGTGTAAGTGTTATGACCCCGAATCCTGAACTCGTACAGAAAAAAAATCCCCCACCGTGTCAAGTTGAACATCATCTACTCTTGTGTCGTCAGGACAGGGTCACAAACACAACCCGGATCTCCCTACTTTTTCTACTAAAAACAACGACAAAATCAGTGATTCAACACAGACTGAGAGGACACTAGGGTACCTGACATCTGGCGACTCGAGGAGACAGGTACCCTAAAAGGCCCGTACTTATGACCTCACGTAACAGTAAAGGAAGAGGTCACCTAGAAGGGTTGGGTCCCTAGTTTGGACACAAAGGACGTGACCGTCCACCTAAGAAATAGTGACTCGGTGGTCCCTTCGGGTCTTCTCTTCTATGTCTTTAGATTTTGTTTTTCCAGTCCTCGGTGAACACTGACTTTTTGTTAGTGATAATTGTAAATGTACCACGAAGACTACTACTCACAAAAATCCATAGAAAAAAACTGGGAACGTTTTTGTATTACTCCAGTCATTCCGACCATAATAATAGTTATATAGGTAAATTGTTTACTCTTTCAAGTCTAAGTATCTGAAGAAGGTTCGTATAAATATGTACCTCGACGACCACCCATCTTGACCTTACTCTCTTTTCTGGACTTCAATTTTATATTTCACTGTATTCTCTCCCAGGAACTACCGTGATTACCTCGTATCGTTCTGGACTTCTGACCGATAGGGTCGAGAGACTGGAACTTACGGTTTAGGGGTTTCTTTGGTACGTTGAAAGACTCTGGGTCTCACTAAGTAGATTTCAGTTGATCGATTATGTATCATTTTTGGTCTAAAACTAAATTTTAAAGATAAAATGGTAAGATTTAAAACGTTGAGTCCATACTTAATTACTGTTTTGGTCTGACCTAAACGTTTGTGAAGAAAATACTCTACGTTAAGACTCCATTAATCTAAACAAAAACAATCTCCTGAGTAGTGAAATATCAGTGGGGTTACTTGTTGTGTAGACGAACGGAACGTCGACCTGAGAAGAATTAGTCACCTTTATCTAGGGGTCCCGATACATTAATAGGTGGTTGGGTTACTCCAGTTCCTGTCACCACGACGTAGACGTAAAAACAAACGTTTCCAGGACACTCCAACACTCTGGTCGGAAGACACATACCCACTACGACCAAGAGTCGGTAACGGTAGACGTAGAGAAGACATGTAATCTCTACTCTGTAGATAAGTGTCTTTCGACGAACGTATCGACTGGGATCCAACCACAGAACCTTGTACCGACTATTTGTCAAAGAATGGTCAACTCAAGTCAGTGAGTCAGCACAGACTGAGAAACGTTGTGGTATCTGACGTCGTGAGGTCCGAAGGGACAGAAAATGGTTGAGGACCTCGAACGAGTTTGAGGTAGTTCACCCACTACGGTAGGTTGGCAGAGTAAAAGACAGTAGGGGAAGAGGAGGACGGAAGTTAGAAAGGGTCGTAGTCCCAGAAAAGGTTACTCAGTCAAGAAGCGTAATCCACCGGTTTCATAACCTCGAAGTCGAAGTCATAGTCAGGAAAGTTACTTATAACTCCTGACTAAAGGAAATCCTAACTGACTAAAGTAGAGGAAGGTCATGTTCCCTGAGGGTTCTCAGAAGAGGTTGTGATATGAAGTTTTCGTAGTTAAGAAGTCACGAGTCGAAAGAATATCAAGCTGAGAGTGTAGGTTTATACTGATAACCTTTTTGGTATCGAAACTTATCGCCTCTTCCGTTACCGTTGGGTGAGGTCATGAGAACGGACCTTTTAGGGTACCTGCCTCCTCGGACCATCCGACGTCAGGTACTCAAGCGACTCTCAACCTGTGCTGACTCGCTGAAGTGAAGGTGAAAAGTCAAAGTACGTAACCTTTTCCTTTACCGTTGGGTACGGTCACAAGAACGGACCTCTTAGGGTCCCTGCCCCCTCAGACCACCCGACGACAGATACCCCAACGTATCTCAACCTGTACTGACTTCACTGAATCGTCGTCGTCGAAACTTATCTGCCTGGAAATTGTCACTTCATTATAGAGACGAAGAATTATACGACAAAAATTATACAAATTATGAACGACGACTCGTTGGTAGTCGTCCTCTTACAACCTAGGGTGGTTTTTTTCTATGGGGTACAGGTTCCCGTTTCCTCTTCGGGGTCGTTCTACCATCCTCCCCACTTTAGTGTAAATCTTAGTTTGGGGTATGGACGGTCTCTGTGAGTCTCCCGAGTTTGTTTTGGAACACGTGTGGTCCTCTGGGGTGTCTCTGACTTGGTCTGGACGGAAACTCACAAACTCACACCTCTAGTCCCAGTTGTCACCGGACGACGTCCCCGTCCCCGAGCCTGCGTCGTCTGGACCTATACCGTATTTGGGAGAACCTCCTCCAGCAGTAATTGGGGTGGTATCTCGACGGTCTTGAATGTATGAAAGAATGTAACTGTATTTTTTACAAGACATAATCATACCGAATAACACAGATTTGTCAAACCTGGTTGTTACACCAAACAAAACTTGTAGACACTAAAAAAGGGGGGACCTCAGACCTTTAGTTAAGGATTTATAAGGAACCTTCCTGACAACGACTTCGACTTCGAGGTTATGAAATCGTTGGACTACGCTTGTCGGTTAAGTAACCTTTTCTGGGACTACGACCCTTTCTAACTCCCGTTCTTCTCTTCCCCCTTTGTGCTACTCTACCAATCTATCTTAGTGACTGAGTTTCCTGTACTTAAACTCGTTTGAGGCCCTCTATGTCGTGTGTCTCCTAGGATCACACGACGTCAGGAACTTCAGAGTGTCTCAACCTTTACTGAATCACTGACTTGTCGTTGTTATTGTTGTCAGTCTTCCGCGAATGTACTGGTAGATGATTTTTGCCACCCAAGACCGAAAGATTTCTTGAAAGGACTTCTGTTGTGAAGTGTACTCTACCGTGTTGAACAAGGTCCTCTTTAATCCGTACAGGCCACACTAAAGTGACCTTTCTAGAGAACCTTCGAACGCAGAATGAAGGAGATCTGAAACGGACTACGTAAAACAGAAAAACAACGAAAACAAAACATAGGAAAGTGACATTATTTAGAATCCGTGTTCAAGTTGATAAAGACTCAAGAAGGACGGTTAGTGACTTGGACCCTCATTCATGAGAACCCTGGGGGTATGTTACAGAAAAGTCAGGGTGTGGGAGATTAGGGCTATTCTTAAAGAAGAGGGAGGGGTCACGAGAGAGAAAGACCTTCTTGAAACTCCTCTTCTACCGAATTCGATCTTAAGGTAGTCATGTCTACCGTAGACTGTTGAAGATTGAACAATCGAGAAGATCGATTACTACGTAGGTCCCGAACCAATGAAACTGCACGCAAAAGATAAAAACACTAGGTCGCCTCCCTTATAGAAAGACTCCTTTTTTCTTTGATGAGAAACAGAGACCGAAAGCAAACCGACTCTTCTGTTTGGACTTTTGTAAACCCCTTGTTATAATAAACTCTTTGGTGTCATATATATATTTATATAATATGCAATACATATATATAATACACATATATAATATCTATGTCTATATAAAAAAGATAAATAAAGATAGCCAATACGAACGACTGTAGAGATGTAAGTATTGGTAGTAGATGTGATTGTACCATCGAGGTAGTCACAACTGAGGGTTCCAGTGGTGGTAGTGTAGTGTAGAGGGAGTGTACGTCAGAGAAGATGTCGATGGTAGAGGTAGGAGTGTTGACTATTGGTATGGGTACGGTGTTAGTATGGTTGACGTGGAGGTGGTGTTCGAGGTGGTACGGGTGGTTACGGTTGTCGAGACGAGTCAAGGTAATATGAGAATGGAAGGGACGGAGTAGTGTTCGGACCGAGTCGTAGGTAAGATGTCCCACCAGGTACGGTGTAACAACGACGAGTCAGTAATTAGTAATAAATTGTCAACTTAGTGGTCGTAGGGGAAATGATTGTTGCGGTGGTGATCCTGTTAGTGATTTTTTTTTTAGGTCTGTTTATTATTTTCGAAAAAGTAAGAATCTTTTCAAGACTTACTCCATACCACTAGTCTTTACCCGTTTAAGAAACTATATTATCGTCACCGTCCGACCGGAGGTCATTAACTGCCTCTTTACCTTTTCATGACCTCCTGTGTCTTTCTTTAATTGTCGAGGAAAGTCTTATCTTTAGTCCGGGTTATTAGTCACGTCACAGGAAGACGAACCTGTAGTTTCCGTAACCAGTCCTCACATAACTTTAGAGTGTCGTCGACCGTCTCTTAAATTTAGTTGAGGAGAAAATAAGGAGTGTAGGATAAACCAAAAGTATTTTTCACTGAAAAAAAACTTCCTAGGAAAACGAGACAACGACAATTTTCTACGAATCGGTCGACTGACCCTTAATCTTAAGTATCCTAACCGACCCCACTCCGTTTTCAACTGACTATATATAGTCTATTTATTCTACGACACTGAGATCTAAAGAGTGATAGACCTGAACCAGGAGAAGTCTTAGTCACTATCGGGAAACAATGAACCACCGTCTCATCTTGTCTAGACCGAATGTCTTAGATCCTTTTAAATTGGTAGATAGTCACGAGAGATCGTATATTCTAAGTCGGAACTTAGGATTTCCTTTAGTTTGGACTTATTAGCAACCTTACTGACTACGACTTCGACTTCAAGGTTATGAAACCGGTGGACTACGTTTCTCGACTGAGTAACCTCTTCTGGTTCTACGACCCTTTCTAACTTTCGTTCTCCTCTTCCCCTGCTGTCTCCTATTCTGTCAACCTACCGTAGTGACTGAGTTTCCTGTACTTAAACTCGTTTAAGACCCTCTTCCATTTCCTGTCCCTACGGACTATACGACGTCAGACACCCCAGCGTCAGTCTTTGTTGAATTACTAACTTGTTGTTGTTGTCCGAGTTTCTTCACTCACGAATATTTCACAAACCACTCCCGGCGTAGGAAAAGGTGTCACGAGTCAAGCGTCTCAAGTCAGAAGGGGTAAGAAGACGTTGAGTACTTCTTCATCGACACTACGAGACCCGTCTCTACTTACCTCTCCTCTATCAACGTGTACACCGGCTAGGAAATTAAGTGTCTACAAACAAAGATCCCCGAGAGTCGACCTAAAAATCGACAAAGAGATCTGACACCTTGGAGTCGGGATCAAGTCCGAGATTATTCGAAAGTGCACTCGGGTCCGAGATTCATGTAACTTTCCTAGGTAGGACCCCTGAAGGACCGACCAGGTCACCGGTTCTGAGACGTGAGGGTTACGTCCCCTGGACCCAAACTTGTGAACGGTCTCTTGATCTAGGGGATACGGGGTTGTCCGCAAGAGTACGATAATAATTTCTAGAGTATACGACGTTGATTCTGGGCCGTGTCGGTTTACTTATAAAAAATGTTTTTCCTAGGTAGGACGAAAGTGGTAACTAACAACCATGTTATTAGTGGTAATATGACTCCGCTCCTCTTCGTCACAAGATTCCACTCCCCCACACTCGACATTGACTCCCCGGACAAGACTGTGTACGACCCACTGTTTGTCGAACCTGTCACGGAGTGAGGTCCCTTTTTTCTTTCCCCTCTTTATGGTCGAGGTGAAGAGGAGGGGTGTGGGGTGGGTGAAAGGGTCCCCGGGGTACTGTGGAAAACTTGAAGAGAGACTTTACAGAGGTGACAGGGAGGGTTGCGATCACTCGTGTCGGTACTACTGATACGTCCTCCCTGAACCGGAGGTTCTCAGACGGGAGCGGATAAGGGAAGAGAGACGAAGAGGGCCCAGTAGCCAAAGGAACTGAGGATGAGTGTCAGAGTTCTGACGTAGCAGTAGTACCGACACGAGTAATCACAACCCTCCCTGTCACCTCTGTAAAGTCTCTCGTAGGTTGGTAGAGTAGGAGACAGTGGGGGAAGAGGAGAACGGGAGTTAGAAAGGGTCGTAGTCCTAGAAAAGGTTACTCAGTCGAGATAGGTAGTCCACCGGTTTCATAACCTTGAATTCGAAGTCGTAGTTACTTATAACTAAGGAAGGTCTCTTACAAGTCCCAACTAAAAGAAAACAAAATTTATATTTAAATAAATTATCCTTCAATTAATGAAATGATCAAACTAGAGGACGTCAGGTTCCCTGAGAGTTCTCAGAAGAGGTCGTGGTATCAAGTCTTTGTATTTAAAAGGTCACGGGTCGAAAGAAATACCAGGTTGAAAGTGTACCCATGTTTTTGATATCGAAACTGATATACGTGGAAATAATTGTTTCACTTCAAAGACGACAAGTCATACGACAGATCCACATAAATCACAACTCCATGTATAGTCCCCGGATATAGGAGGATAGAAACTCTTTTGGCCTTGTCAAGGTTTCTTTGTATGTCGCGGGAGAGTAAAGAGAAAAACCGACAAGACCCAGAAACGACACCAAACGACAGAAGAGAGTGTAACCCCACACACCGGAAGAGGTCAACGCCACAAGTCTGAGAGGTCAACACCGTAAGTCAGAATCAACGGGGCTTCGAACACCCGAGAATCAGGGGACTGGTCCCCGACTTGGGTGTCGGGGACGAAACCTTCCACCTAAGAAGTCGTGGCCTGGTGGTCGCTTCAGGAACCCTGGGAGGGTAAAGTGGTCGTGCTTTTCTCCTCCGTGTACTCAGTCTTCTGGACCCAGTTCAGAAAAAGACGGGTCTCAAAACAAAAATACCCTTAATACAAAAAGAGTCAGTCGAAGTATGGTGGACCGGAGAGTTTTTTATGATTTCGAGAAGTCCAAGGGTTTTATCGAATTAGAAAATCAAAATGACGAAAGGGGTGTTTCCTTAAACCTACTTTAAAGGGTCGTGGTTCCGAACCTCGTAAACCCCTGTACCCGTCTCGAAGAGGTTCCCGCGAGAGATAAGTAGTTCGAGGGAGTCCCGTGTAGGTTAAGCCCCGGTAAGACCCCGTAAGGATACGACCGGGTGACGTAACTTCCCAGGAAGAACGAATTAAATCACGGGCTTTATGGATACAAAGTCTCTAGGACTAGACGATCAGATCTAAGAAGTAGTGGTAAAAGGTTTCGTCCAGAATCCGTAGGGAACGTTCGTCAATGTGACTCCAGAGGTGACTTTGGGGACTTAAACACTCAGTTGACACATATGAATTTGTGAGATGGACAATGGGTCCTAAGACAGTAAACTTACTTCCGACATCGTCCTACCCTGGTTAGTGGGCGTGGAAGGATAGGTCTCTTTAGGGCGGACCTCTCGTCCTCGGCCTCCCTCACTCTACCGACAACCTGCAAAGGGAGGATATGTACACAGGAACCCACTGCCGTGGAAACACAAGTGGAAAGTGGTGTACGTTTAGAGTCGTGGTCGACTTTCCTCAGTTGAATCTCGAGTAGGTTCGCTCTCATTTGTCCTACCAATACCCCAACTTCTCTACGTAAGTGCTCCCTTCTCATTTGCTCGCTTACTGCGACTCAATCCGACTCGTCGACGTCTCCGAAACCCACCAGTTCCCTCTCTACAGATATTTGACCCACTCCGTTTAATCTTGAATACCCACCAGGTCACCAATTCTGAAGTGGAAGGTTCCGTCCCCCACACCAAATTAAGGACCAGTCCCTCGATCCTAAGGTGTACCGAAAGCCGGTTTTTTGGTTTTATATTTTGTCTTCGTCATAACATTATTTGAGTTATGTTTGAAATTTTTACGATTCAGTGAAGTCAGGACAGACTGAGAAACACTGGGGTACCTGAAATCGGACAGTCCGAAGAGACAGGCACCCTAAGGGGCCCGTTCTTATGAGCTCACCCAACGACCCGGGAGGAGGTCCCCTAGAAGCACTGGGTCCCTACCTTGGGTGTAGAGAATTACAGGAGGACGTAACCGTCCACCCAAGAAATGGGGATCACGTTTTTTCCAGGTGTATTTTTTAGAAATTTTCTTTTTTTCGTTTGTTCTCACCCCGTTTGAAACTACTCCCTTCATACAGGATGTTTCACCTTAGTCGTCGTTGACACTCCGAGACTGTAGTCTGGGTCTTTCGAGACACCCTCTTGTCCTTCTTGAATCTCTTTATCTTCTCAGCCCAATAACTATTATCTTATTAAAACCCCAAAGATTGTAGACAGTGTATGAAATAAATGGCCTAAAGTAAAACAGGAATTTTATTAAGACGTTTGGACAATGACAAAGGTAAAATTTCAACTTTTTCAGCTCCAAGTCTCCTTAAATGTCTTCAGGTATACGGATTCTAAATCGTCAAGACTAAAGACGGAGATATTTCATAAAAAAAAGAAAATGAAGGAGAGAGAGAGGGAGGGAGAGAGAAAAGGATGGAAGGAAAGGGAGAAAAGGGTACTACATGAGAGAGAAAACAACCGAAAAGTTCTCTTATACAAATCCCCTGAAGACACCACCAGGACACCGATTCTGAAGTACAAGGGTTACGTCCCCTGGACTCAAGTTAGGGACCAGTCCCTTGATCTAGGGTGAGTGTCGTTGATTCCGGGTCACGTCGGTTTATCTATTAAAAAAAGTTCTCTCTTCTATAAATCCACTATAATCCCGTGAGAAAACCTCTTCCGTTACCGTGGGGTGAGGTCATGAGAACGGACCTTTTAGGGTACCTACCTCCTCGGACCATCCGATGTCAGGTACCCCAGCGATTCTCAGCCTATACTGACTCGCTGAAGTGAAAGTGAAAAGTGAAAGTACGTAACCTCTTCCTTTACCTTTGGGTGAGGTCACAAGAACGGACCTCTTAATGTCCCTGCTCCTTCGGACTAACCGACGACAGATACCCCAGCGTGTCTCAGCCTGTGCTGACTTCACTGAATCGTCGTCGTGGTCGTCGTCGTCGTCGTCGTCGTCGTCGTCGTCGTCGTCGCCCCGTGAGAAACCGAGGGTACACGGGGTCTCTGATTCAACTTTTCGGGTCCAAACTACTTATTAACTAGACTTTAGAGTTCGGTTCAGATGTAGAGACCCTAGTGGAGTGCAAGAGTATCTTTGAATGGACGTGAAAACCCAGGGGTACACCGATGGTTTGATGTAAAAACTAGTGAAGGATTTGTGTCGACGGAATAGAGAAGTACTAAGGTCTTGAAAAGTGTACAAGGACAACCCATTGGACAATTCCATAGAATTTTTTTTTTTTTTTCTGATTTTTTATTCCAGAAAATTGTTCTTTCTACGATCAAAAAGAGAATACTTTGTCTGTCTTCGCTCACCAGGACTCGACCACACCCCGTCGAGACGAAGTGTTCCTGTAGGCGACGGACCCGAGAAAGTAGAAAAACGAGACTACAAAGGAGGAACAACAGGAACGACGCACCAACTTCAACTGAGGAGAAGGTGTAAGTGCAAGGTCAGGTTCACCAAAAAAATTTGTTTTTTTTTAAAAAATTACTTAAAACGACACGATCGAGAATCAACGTCGTACACCCTAGATCAAGGGACCGATCCCTAGGTTGGACCCGGGGGAAGAAACCCTCACACTTCAGAATTGGTGACCTAGTGGTCCCTTCACGGGTGGACCAAAACAAAAAATACCTCTACTTGATCTCCAACACGAGCACCGAACCCGAGGGTAGAGTGACAATGTGCCGGTGTGAGTCAACGTTCCCCCAACCGCTTACCTCTGACGGTCCGTCGGTACTAAGGTCGATTTTGGGTACTCCAAATCTCTTTCTTATCCTCTAGTCTACGACTCCACCAACCTTCCCCCGCTTAAGCTCGGCTAGACAGTGAAACATTAACAGAAGTAGGTGGAAAGAGTGAACGGTAGGTTGGACGACTCTACGATGGAACTAATTTAATTCGAAAGAGGGGTCCGTCTGGCGGGGCGAAGTAGACACGAGGATGTAACGAGGCAAAGACGGGGGCTATGTCGTAAAAGGTTTGACGAGGTTTTTAGTGGACAAAGGACGGGTGAAGGGTGGGAGTCGGAGGCGGGCGTGACACTCGCAAAACTCTTCTCTCGAGAACGGGAAAAGTAGCAATACAAGGATAAGGAGAGTGTTAGGGACCGATGGCATCCACCAGTTATCCAAAATATACTCTCTCTTACTTATTAACTTTCAATCGACTTGTTATAGTAATTTGTCTTATGATGACGTCCTAAAGTTCACTATTTTACACTCAGGTTTACCTGACGACTATTATTGTTGAGTGCAAATATATTACGAATTTACCAAGGATCCGTTAAAGGAGGTTCATCATAAAGTAGAAATAAGAGTGACGAACTACACTCCGGCTGTCTCGTACATTATAGTAAAGGTTGGATGTCGAGTCCTTTTATTCCACGTCTTTCAAACTCCAATCACGCTTAATGTGTTGGGTCTTCGTGCCCCAGCATTTGGCCTCCGGTCCAAAAGAGTGACATTCGGGTCACAGATAATGGTAACTCCCAGTGAAAAAATAACCAATGGGCCCTGTGGTTCCTGGTCTCAAAGTCACTGAATCCGGTCCGACTTCCGGACCTTAAGTCCGAGGTCTCTTCACAAAGACTAATGAAACTCCGTCACAAGTATCTACACCCGAGATTACCTTCTCGAGACCTAAGTTCCAGTAATCGAAGAGCGGGAATTCAGTCAATGTATATAGTAAACTCGGACTTAAAAGAAAAGAAATTTCATTTCTGTGATTATCCTAGTTCAATAACACGTCCAATTTTCTCTACAATCTTTTCAGTCCCCGTATGTCTCACATGAGTTAATTCACAATCGATAGTTAGTGTACTAATAATCAAAAGACTCTCGACCTTAGGTTAAAACTCAGACAAGTTTTATCATTATTAAGGTAAAATATCACATGGGTAATCCTCGGTCCGTGAAATATACGGGGTAATATTGTCGGATAAGTGACCATATGAACTGTTTATCTAACACTAGGACGTCACGGGTGTAAGGGGTAACTTCTTTAACTAGGAGTCAACAAGAACTCGTTCTCCTACGCTTAAGCCGTCGGGACAAAGGGGAAGGAACTGATGTGACCCGTACTACGCTCGACATACACACACAAGACACATGAATCAGTATAGACTAAGAAACACTGGGGTACGTGACATCGGGAGGTCCGAAGAGACAGGTACTTGAAAAGGTCCGTTCTTATGACCTCACCCAACGGTAAAGGCTGAGGTCCCCTAGAAGGGCTGAGTCTCTAGCTTGGGTACAGAGCCCGCTTAAGAAATGGTGACGTGGTGGACCCTTCGTGGTCCACCGAATAGTCTATTAGTCTAAGAATAGTCCTACTTGTCTATGAGAGAACGTCCTTAAATGTGACCTTTAAAAGGTTCTTACATATGTCCTTTCACTTCCCTTTTAGTCGTCAACAGGTGTCCCTTTTCGCGTCGTGTCCTTTGTGTCCGCTCGTCTTCGGTTCCCGTCGACGGTGCAGTAACACGGAGCCCTCGTTCCACGGTCCTCGGGGACGAGACCCTACCTGGTGTCGGTGGAACCGGGATCTCTTAATCCCTCTTATCTCGCAGGTACCTCGGAATGTACAAGAAAACGTAAGACCAGAATTTCTCCGAGACTCTAGGTAGTAACCGAAGTGTCCTTTCGACGGAAGGGGCAGGAACAAAACGATTCGAAGAGAAATACCCTCCGTTTGGAGCGTGTACAACAACGCACACACCCACGTGCACGAGTCAGCACAGGCTGAGAAACTCCGGGGTACCTGACATCGGGAGGTCCGAGGAGACAGGTACCCTAAAAGGTGCGTTCATATGACCTCACCCAACGGTAAAGGAGAAGGTCCCCTAAAAGCACTAAGTCCCTAACTCGAGTGTAGAGGACGTGATCGTCCGTCTAAGAAATGGCGACACGGTTGACCCTTTGGGATCGTGTATAATCACTAAAAATTAACTCTCTGTTTGTGTCCATCGGTACTAATGAAAAATATCTATTTCCTTTCAGTCTCAGTGTCTCTAGTTAGTAACAGGGTTCCGGTATTTCGGTCGATCTCTGAGTCAACCCTAAGTTAGGTTCTAAAAACACCGTAGTACAAAATAAGTAGACACGTAAAAAGAATGTAGTTTCGAATAGAGTGTGTATAGACTCCAATATAGGAAAGACCAATCAAAATTTTTTTTTTTCTTTCTTTCTTACATAACATAGTAAATTTTTCTAAGTGGTTCTTTTTTTTCGTCGGGTATTTGATATACATTAGGTCTCGATGAGTTGTTTCCAACCAAAATATCACCTTACTCTTCGCTTATCTTGTCTTGTGTATAAGTGTGTGTAAGAAAGAGAAGTTGTACAGTAACCAGTGGTTCACTAGATCGAACGAATTACTTTAGGAATGCCAGAACCATAGTGACCCCGACTTCACGACCAATGAAGAGGGTCCCAACGTTTGGAAGTCCAATAGGCTCTTGAACTATTTCCATTCCGGAAATCTGAGGAACGAGACGAACGCGTTGTGGTGAGTGGTCGTGGCACAGAGAGACGTTCCGCCGTCAGCGAAGAAAGCATGACCCAACGACTCCAACAATTCACCGAGGGGGTCTGACAGGCACGAGCTCACCTTTGGTGTTAGTGCAGGTGTAGGTGCCGAACGTCAAAGGAGGTACCGTCAGACTTGGGTCTAAGAACAGAGGGAAGGAGGACGGCACAGGGATGCCCGACACTAGTACCTGAAGACAACACGCCGAATTAAAGGACCAAGAAGGAACTAAGTTGATATCATGAACCAACGAAAGTCTGTTGTCGGACCTTTAGTGTAAGACAGGAGTTTGCCGGTAGTTTACTACACCACTGTATTTGTACCTTCCCAGCGCAAACAGAGGAATATCCCTCGTCTTTAATTGGTGACTTACATTGGTAAGTGTCCCTCATTGTAAACGTAGTGCAGACCCAGAGTCTCTGTCATTCTGACGAGTCAGGCCTACTCACTTGCTTCCTGGTCCTTAGATGTGAATCCAAAAGATTAAAGTTACTTGTTACGGAAAAGCAATAAGATTTCGCAGAGGACGATAACTCTTCAGGGAACCTTCCCTGAGTCACCATTGTGACACATACAGACCTTGTCTCTTCTCTAAAGAAATCGACCACCCTAATCCCTTCTAAAGAGATCGTCTGACTTCGATGGACCAATATCTACCGTTTCCTTTCTTAAAACTGGAAACCAGTAAAGGGTCAATCCAATTTCGGGTCCTGAGGGGTTGGGTAGTGTCGTTTTACTATATTCGGAGTTAGAGACTTGGGGACCGTCGGCGGTGACGAGGGTGCATACGAGTATTAAGTGTTTAGGGTTAAACCGTTTCCGTTTATATACTGATACAAGACTAATACCACCTTAATCACACCCTCCACCGTTTACCGAAGAAATAATAAAACTACCGTCAGAACTCCCCTTCGGTCCTTTAGATACTGAAGTATATGAAACTAGACACACGTTAAAATCTACAGAATTACATAGAACTTATAAAACTAGGTTTACTGTAAAAGTAAACCTCGGTAAACACATCGTCCTCATTCCTTCCTCCTCCTGTTCGATCATGGGACGTTCTACGTCAGAAAACAATCGTGTCACCTTTTAGTCTCATCTCTCCTCGGGGTACAGGAACCTCTAAACGAGATCAAAGTAAGACCGATTAACCCTCTCTGAAGCTCGTTCAGGAAAGGTCGGAGTTGCAAACTAGAGAGTGCGATCCTTAGACTAGGAACGAACACAAAACAATGTAACCATAGGAGAAGATAGAAAAATAAATAAACAAATAAAGCAGACACACTGTACATCGAATCAAGGGGTTGGTCCCCGACTTGGGAACGGGAGATCTCACCTTCACGTCTCAGAATTGGTGTCCTGACGGTCCCTTCAGGGACAGACGATAGAAAATCCATTTCTCGATATCCATATAAACAAACATGGGTTCAAATTAAGTCAAAACTTTCTTTTCTTTTGGTACTAAACTTAATAAACAGAAGTCCGTATGGACTTCTCGATATAAACTTTAATTTTCAAATTCGTTCACTTCAATATAAACACATCTTTCGTAAGACCGACGGAAGGAGGGGTAAAATTCGGAAGAAATCCGTAGATTAATTACAAACTTAACGATAAAGGACCCAAGAAGTACTATCACACACATAGTCAACAAGTCAGTACAGACTGAGAAACGTTGGGGTACCTGACATACATCGGACGGTCCGAGGAGACAGGTACCCCAAAAGGTCTATTCTTATGACCTAACCCATCGGAAAGCGAAGAGGTCCCCTAGAAGGGTTGGTCCCTAGCTGAGACCCAGAGGGTGGAACGTCCGTCGAAGAAATGGTAGACTCGGTGGTCCCTTCAGAGAAGTACTCTACCTCTGGCAAAAAACCATTAAAAATCAAGAAGCACAAAAGGACCCTTGGTTTAGATGAAGTAGTTCGTCCAGAAAATTTACTTTATAGGAATAAATTTTCTTTTTATAAATAAACCGATGTGGTCGAGAATAAACACTGTGTACTATAGAAAATCGACACCGTACTCCCTAGACCAAGAGACTGGTCTCTAGTTTGAGGTCCGGGGGACGTAACCCTCACATCTCAGAATTGGTGACCTGGTCGTCCCGTCAGGTGGTAGATCGTCCAGAACTACCCCGACAAAAGTTACTCTCTCCCACTCCGAGACAATTCCCCTTGTCCTCCTTCCACCGTCTTTCCCATAATCTCCTCCTTCCACCTTTCTCTCCTCAAAGACTTGTTGAAATTTAGGGTCGGAAAAGAAACCTTGGACTGGCAGAGGAAGGTCTCGACACAAGTGAGACACGGGTAGTAAATAAAAAGAGGTTCCAACTCCGAGGTAGGAGGGGATCATCTTATATAAGATTGGTCATGGATAAAGTCACGTAGAATGGCCCTCTCGGAGTTCGGGTTTCATGTCTCGTAGGGAACGGACCTCGAACCGAGAGAGAGAGTCGGAGGTGCCTCTTTTCAGTAGTCTATTATGCCGTCAACGTAGAGTGGTAACGTATCTTATGACTATTTACGAAATGTACGGATGATCCGGTAAATGCGAACTAGAGTCCATTAGAAATTTATGAAGCCCGAAGGGACCATTGAGTCTACCGTTTCTTAGACGGACGTTGTGTCCTCTGTGTCCTCTGTACCCAAGTGAGGGACCCAGTCCTTCTAGGGAACCTCTTCCTTTACCGTTGGGTGAGATCATAGGAACGAACCTTTTAAGATACCTGTCTCTTCGGACCTCCCGATGTCGGGTACCCCAACGTTTCTCACCTTATGTTGACTCGCTGATTGTGAAAGTGAAATATTATGAAGGAATATTCAGAATAGTGAGTACGAAAGTTTCTACACCGTTGTCTGTGAGGTCCTCTAATTCGTAGAATCAAGCCCTAAGTAAGGTATCGGTCACTCCCTCTCCTGGTCTTGAGTCTGAACGGGTGAAGGATTTGTAGAGAGAGACACGAGACGATACCGTTCATCTGAGTGCACTGTTTACTCCCCTCACCCGTCTCGAGAAGAAAGGTTACAGGGATGAAGATGACTTGATCCAGTTTCGGAGACGGAAAAGTCCATCTCCTGTAAAGATGATGAGAGTCACGGGGAGTTTCCTATGTTTTGAATGTCACTCACTTTGGAACTCTTTTTCTTAGTTCAATCATTTTATAAACAAAGTCAACCCCTCTTAACTCGACTGTCTTGTTACAGTCATCTTGACTCGACCGTCTTGGTACAGTCATCAAACGGGTACTAGTTTGAGTTTGTACCCCCAGGACCGGTCCACAATGACGAATGCTACACTTGAGAGAACACGTAAAACGTATACCCTTGTCGTGGTCCGTTCAACGATTCTTTCTTTCTGAAAGCTAATTTATGTAGTTCTCAAGAGGGTCTCCTGAGGGGACTACCAGGTCGCCAATTCTTAGACGGACAGTTACGTCCCCCGTACCCAAGTTAAGGACCGGACCCTTCTAAGGTAGACGGAACCTCGTTAATTCGGGTACTCGGTGTTGATGGCTCGGATACACGGATCACGGGACCGAAGCGTTGTTTTCTTCGGTGTCACCCTCCGTGGCGATACTTCTCATTCGGAGTGAGCGACGTCGATCTCCTTCAGGTACACGTCGTTAGCTCTGGGTTGTGACGGTTTTTAGTAAGTCAGTTATTCTCGAAAGAGAATCCAACAAGTCGAGTCAAGTCAACGAGTCACACGGACTGAGAAACGCTGGGGTACCTGACATCGTACGGCCCGGAGGGTAGTGGTTGAGGACCTCAAATGAGTTTGAGTACAGGTAACTCAGTCACTACGGTAGGTTGGTAGAGTAGGAGACAGTAGGGAAAGAGGAGGACGGAAGTTAGAAAGGGTCCTAGTCCCAGAAAAGTTTACTCAGTCGAGAAGTGCAGTCCACCGGTTTCATAACCCAACCCTTCCCCTGATTATTGTTACATGTTTACTTTTTCATTGTAATTAGAACTGTCGAAGGACAGGAGCCGGTTCATTGACATGGATGAGACCCGGAATTTAGGAGGTAGACGTTTTGTCTGTGTCAGTAAGAATACAAATATTTAACGTGGACCTAAACTGTTTTTGTCTACCCCTTATATAATTATATACTCTTAGAATATAGGAATCCTTCCTTACGTCGACCTTTGAGGATCCATAAATACAATAATTAAAATAAGTTTTTAATTTTTACCTAATCCTTCCGGTGTTTCCGTAAAATAACGAGATTCGACAATCTTCCAAGGTCGACTTACCCGAGTAGATTCCAAAAGAAGTTTGATCGTCCTAATTCGAAAATAAAAACAGTCAGACCTACCAAAGAATCGGGACGTGTTAAGAATTTTGGCGTAACGCTAAGTAAGGCTGAGAGTTTTGAATCCGACTTGTGTAAACTCGTCACTGTGTGTGACCTAACTGTAAAACGATTTCTACTAAACTTTGACCAAATATTTCGTACGTCCTTTACCCTCATCGACGATTAAACCGACTCTAAACTCCGGATACCGTCCTTCCGGTTCTTAAACAGAGGAAATCGGTTGTTGGAGAAGAATTTTTTTTCCTTTACCACCCACTTTCGAAACGAATAAGAACACCACCACCAAATCAGCGATTCAACACATCCTGAGAATCTTGGGAAATCTGACAACGGGTGGTCCGAGTAGTCATAAACCCTAAAAGGTCCGTTCTTATAACCTTACCCCACGATGAAGAAGAGGTCCTCTAGAAGGACTAGGTCCCTAGTTTGGACGTAGAGTACGTAACCGTCCATCTAAGAAATTGTGACTCGGTGGTCCCTTCGGAACTGAATCAGATTGGTATATATTTGTGTTGAAATCTATATAAAACGGACAATTAAAAGAAACACCAAATACCGTTATTCTGAAGGGACCACCGAGTCTGTCATTTCACAGACAGATGTTACGTCCTCTGGACCCAAGTTAGGGACCCAACCCTTCTAGAGGACCTCTTCCTTTACCGTTGGGTGAAGTCATAAGAACGGACCTTTTAGGGTACCTACCTCCTCGGACCATCCGATGTCAGACACCGCAGTGTTTCTCGGCCTGTGTTGACTCGTTGAAGTGAATGCCGTCATTCAACCGTTTTATAACCGAAATCGTTTTAAGGTACCTCGGTGATAAACGTGAACGTACTTAACGAAATAAAGAGTCGAAGTCCAAGACAGAAATACTTTACCTCCGTGACTATTGTGAAGGAAATCCAAAAGTACTTTGGAACTCCAAAGTACCGTTTTTGAGAGTTCACGGATCGATTATATATAAAAGAACCTATTCTTTGAACGAATATGCAAACTTCGTCGTTCCTGTGTCGATTTATATGAAGTGTATGATCCGGAGGGTGTATGATCCCAACCGTTTCTCCTGGATCCATCTCAAGATGACATCCAGAGACTTCATCACAAGAAAAAAAAAAAAAAAAACCCGGAACCACGTGTCGTACAACTTAGAATCAAGGGGTCTGTTCCTAACTTGGACACGGGAGACACCACCTTCGTACCTCAGAATTGATGACCTGGTGGTCCCTTCAGGGATCTCGTCAAAAAGTAAAGGACGTTTTTTTCCCCGTCTTTTGTGCTGACGTAGAAAGGGGAGTAATAAAACGAAACTCACGTCTTTACAACGGACCTCGACACCGTCGGTAAAACGTTCGTTCTGTTGTTTCGATTTCTACCGTCTTGTCTCTTTGTCGTGCGATGTCCCAGGTTTACCGTGGTTTTTTCTCATCTTCACTTTTGTCCTACGAGAGTGGACATTTTTACCCCCCTTCATTTAGGATAAACACTTTCGGTGAGAACCAACCGAATATATAGATAGACTTGCATAAGAAATGACTATTTCTATCAAATTGTCAGTATTTTAACGTATCATACCTCGAACTACATAACACCTTTGAGTGACACAGTGAAGGTGGAGGAACACGATGGGTCACTCACGAAACTCGTCAGTCTAGTTTATTAGAAAGGAGAAAAATTAATCGAGTTGTGTATAATTTGTAGTCACTACCCGATTCACAAAACACCGTGGAACCTTTATATTCTGTTACTCTGACTCGGGAACGGTACCTCCACAAGTCTTAGAATCTCAACAAAAAGAAGTCGACGATTCAGTACAGACCGAGAAACACTGAGGTATCTGACGTAGTACGGTCCGAGGAGACGGGAGGTGATAGAGGACCCCAAACGAGTCTAAGTACACCTAACTTAACCACTACAATAGATTGGTAGAGTAGGAGACGGAGGGGGAAGAGGAAAACAGAAGTCAGAAAAGGTCGTAGTCCCAGAAAAGGTTATTCGACTCAAATCTTTTCCGTCTCCTTGGACTCTAGTTTAACAGTTGTAGGCGACCTAGTATTTTTTTCGTTCCCTTAAGGGGTTTTTTTTGATGGAGATAAAGTAATTGATGTGATTTCAGAAACTGACACACCTAGTGTTGTTTGACCTTTTAGGAAATTCTCTACCCTTATGGTCTGGTGACATGGGTATAGGACTCTTTGGACCCACACCTAGTTCTTCGTTGTCAATCTTGGAATGTACCTTGTCACCAGACCAAGGTTTAACCCTTTCCTTATGTAGTTCCGACATATAACAGGGGGACGAATACATTGAATTTATGCTCATGTAATACACTTTATGTTCCGACCTACTTAGTGTTTGACCTTAGTTCTAACGGTCTTAGAATTTCCTTCTGTCAGTCAATGTTAAGTAGTTCCGTTACTCATGATAACGTCTTTTACATATACTACGAAGTCCTCTTCCCCTGACTTTTGGTTTACAGTTGTTTACGTACTATTTGTGTTTTCCCTTTCTCTGTAGAAGACAGAACCCTCGTACACTGGTGACCTTTTAGATCGATCTCTCCAACGACATCGAATACAGTACTGTACTCATCACACTCTTAAACCTGGATCCAAGGACTTTTATACGTTATCGTTACCGATTGTAAATACCTAGTAAAGGAACGACAGACCGTGAGTTCACATAATATACTAGAGTAAATTATAAACGGTGTTCAGAGATTCGATTCTTGATAATAACGAAGAGTAGAATATCTACTCCATAGACCCGAGTCACTTCAATTCACCAAAGAGGTTTCGGTGTCTTCACCATATTTTTCACCTCGATCCTGACCTTACTACATCTAGACTGAGATATGAGACGTACACCATAGTCACTTCGGACAGGGTAATTTATCGAACCGTCATAGACACCATGGCTCACGAACCACGGTTCTGGATGAATTCCTAGATTCAAAACTATGATACCAAGAACCCCTCCTCGATGAAAGATTAGACCAGAGACGTTGGGGATGGATACGTTCTATAAAATTCCCGTCCGATTATTAGATCGAAATAAAGTTAGACAGGATAAGACAGGACAAACAAAGACACAGAGGTTCAATAAGCCGTAGAGATACTCTTGTCCTTAGAATCCCACGATCCCAACCCTCACTTAAGTCTGCTCTTACTCTTCCGAAGGTCTCAGAATAACGACACCATCAAGACCCCTGACAAGCTTAGTCACTTTTGAAGTCCTTTCTCTACCGTAAACTCGAAGTAAATTAACCTGACTAAGTATACTTATAACGAAACCCGATCTATGGTTTAGATCGTACTACTAAATTCCAGACCGAAACTTTTCGATAAAGTTCACCGTACCTAAGTGCACCCTTTCGGTCACCTTAGACTTCTTACTTAGTATGGCCTTTAGGAAACATTTTACCTCAACACTTTTCCCTCGAAGTCTATCATAAGAACCTAATGGTAGTTTATACAGGTCACAAAAGTAGGTGTCGAGAAACATCTTACTCAAGTTAAAACATACACACGTACCGTGAAACGACAACCGTTTTGTGATGTACACGCCACAAATAAACTGGAATAGTCCTTCATGTGACAAATCTGTCCCTATAATACAGATAATATAACAACTCCTTTGACTCCGAGTTTTTTCATTTTACTGAACGGGTACTGCTGGGTTGACTCCCGACACTCCTTTTCTAGGTAAGGTCCGGAGAAAGGACCGAAGACCATCAAGAGACATACCACGGTGGGTTCACACACACAGAAGAGATTTCAAGGGGAAACATATTCCTGTGGACAGTGTGACTTAATCTTGGGTGGACTTGTACTTTCAATGAGTCAGTACAGACTAAGAAACGCTGGGGTACCTAATATGACAGGTACCTTAAGAGGTCCGGTCTTATGACCTCCCGTATCGGCACAGGAAGAGGTCCCCTTAGAAGGGTTGACTCCCTACCTTGGGTCCAGAGGGAGTGACATCCGTTTAAGAAATGGTCCACTCGGTGTTCCCTTCGGGTTCTTATGACCTCAACCATCGGATAAGGAAAAGGTCGTCTTTAGACGGTCTCAGGTGGACTTCCTAGAGTGAAATGAACTAATTGAGACGTTTCTGATGGGGGGAGACGTTTACCCCAGGGTAAATCTTTACGACCCCTTCCCCCAATCCCAAAGTTGCATTCTTAAAAATCCTAAGTGTAAATCGGATATTACCCATTAACTTTTTATACTACCTTAAAGATGATTAGAACCGTACTCACCCCTCATTTACTAATTAAACTTCTAAAGTCGATTCTACAGTAAAAATATTATTTCAAAGGTACTGAGGGAGGTAAGATTTATAACCCAATTTATAAGGGAGGACAAGGGAACACCGGAGTATGAAGGACGTGACAGTAATAGTGGACAGTGTATCGTGACCTCAGGGAACTGGGTAGACCGGGAGAACAGTCTGGTAGTCGAGACCCTCCCGTCCTTAAGGTCGATAAATAACCTAACCAGTTTTTCAAGCAAGTCCAAAAAGACATTCTACCATACCTTAAAAACCGGGTTGTGGTAGGACTCACCTCATGAAGAGTTGTTTAGGTACAGTTCACACATTCTATTGCAAATACGGAGACACTGCCTGGAACAACCATGGACAGGGAGTAACGAAGTCGTGAATTGTAAAGGTCACCGGTCTAGAACAATAAGGAAGGGACTTCCGAGAGACCAGTGGACTCGTCCCGTTTGACCTTTACGGTCTCGTATCGTGGGAGACCCACATCGGGAGACGGTTTCCGACTACCCTGACTTACCTATTTGTGGAATCCCCCTCAGATTCAGACTCCACATACATGTAACAGAGGGTTCCACTGGGTCCCCCTCAGTCAAGGCCACCGGCAAATGGACTGCTACGTGTAAACTGACCGAAGGAAAAAAGGAACAGACGAGAAAGGGCGGTGGACCACGTTTCACGACTGTTCTATACAGTTACACTCGGCGTCCCCACTGAGGTCCTCCTAATTCCCGTTACGAGGAGGGGTCAATAAAGGTGACTAAGTTGTGTTCACCAAACGAGTAAACAGTTTATGTTTAACTTATAACCCAAAGACGTATCTTAACTCAATCTGTTCTGTAGGACACCCAAACTAGGGACCCAACCCTTCTAGGGGACCTCTTCCATGGAAAGAAATCCTTTCGGTGACAAAAGAATGAATGTCTTAGTATTCACTTAAGACACAGACACGAGTAGGAGGCAATGACCCACCTCTCGGGTTGTGACTCGTTGTTCACACAAAGTAGTGGGAACGTCAATTATCAAGTTCTACTCGTACACTAGGTTCAGTCCAGTTAATCTCTGTCAGAATTTACGTAGTGTTCTTGGTATGAGATGTACTCTATACTCATACTTCCGGACTTCAGTGACCCGCGAGGGTTCCTTTTATAAGGTCTCTTCCCTAGGTTTTGACTGCTTCTACCTCTTGTCTTTACGTCGTTCACTCTGTCAGACCACTGTGATCGTAGACCTAGGTCGGCATGGACTTCTGTAAGATTGAAAGGTTAAAATAATGTACTCGGTTTTTTGAGGAAAGACAAAGGGAATTAAGTAAAAATCGACACAAAGAGAATGGAAACGGGGGTCTCTCTGGATTGATTATATAATACGTAGGAGAGTTTCCCTCTTGAGAACTCATAAACCAATTCCTCGAACTCGAAACTCTTTTATCATAAGTAGCTAAGGAACAATATGGAGTTCACGAGTTCACGGTTCAAGTAACGGACGGTGAAACATCCGGGATTAATCCATAAGTTATAAATTTTCGGACTTAGAGAACAAAAAATTTTAAGTTCCGGTGAGACAAAAAGTACTAATCGCTCATAAGATCAAGGATTAAAAGAAAAAACAGATCTTAGAGTACAACAGTCTAATTTTTATAAATTTTCGGTGAACTCTACAGTTTGTGCCGGAGTCCAGTTTGTACAGATCATGGAACTAGTGTCGATTTTAGTACTCTACCTGGTGGAAGGGTAGACATCACCTTAGTAGTCGATCTTCAGAGGGTTAAACGAAGAAATTTTTTTTTTTTTTTAATAATAATAAAAAAACCGGGGCGGTACACGGTACACCCTAGAATCATGGGGTTGGTCCCTAGCTTGGGAGTTGGGGACGTCACCTTCGTACCTTAGAATTGGTGACCTGGAGGTCCCTTCAGGAGGATTAAACGAAGACGGACTTCTAACGAAAGTGAAGGGACGTTTGGAATACCTTGTCTGTCCCTAATAAAAACCGAGTCTGGGTAGTACAGTTCGAGTGACGGTAAAGGTTAAGTGTCCGACCGTGTGCACCCCGTCAAGGACTTCAGAGGACGGGTCACTCGTCGATAAGAACCTACAAACACGAACTGTAAGTCCTCCGGAAGGACCGACTGAGTGAGGGGTCGGCCCGGGGACAACACGACCCGGTCCCACCGAGGTGTCGAACAAAAATACGGGGATTAGTTTCTCGCTGTGGGGGTTTAGAACGTCAGTCAGTACGTCTGACCTGACCCTTCGTTAACGTCTGACAATTTAAATTGGTGTCGGTGAAATCCTTTACTCTACGACCCCCCCAAAATTCTCATCTTTACCCCATTAGAAACAAAAAGAGAAAATAAAAAGAAGACTACAAACTGAGCTGACTCAATTTAGGATCAACATGACAAGGAATAATCGACACACTAGAACCCTTTTAATAAATTACCAAAAGATGTGACTTGGGATCCAGAACGAGTAAGGGAACTTTACCATTATTATTTAAGGTCAACCCTCTTAACAAAATTCCTAATCTTTACAAAAATTTCCCAGACTATATCACGGACCGTAGAACAACTATCGGTCCCTAATAACGAAGAGTATTTTAAAGATCATAGATCGTTGTATCTTGGATGGTGGATGATCCACGAGTAATTAACGATTCATTTACTTATTTTCTTTCTTACTTATTTCTTTACAACTGTAGTCTCAGGAACGAGAAAGAGAAGACAGGATGAAATTGGGAAATTCACTCGACTTTCACGTTTCACTTTCAGAGAATTAGTACGGTGGAAAACTCTGAGATACCTGATATATCAGGTACCTTAAGAGGTCCGATCTTATGACCTCACCCATCGACAAGGGAAGAGGTCCCCTTAGAAGGTTGGGTCCCTAACTTGGGTCCAGAGGACGTAACGTCCACCTAAGAAATGGTCGACTCGGTGGTCCCTTCGGGTTCTTATGACCCCACCCATCGGACAGGAAGGAGGTCACCTAGAAGGACTGGGTTCTTAACTAGACCCCAGAGGAAGTAACGTCCGTCTAAGAAGTGACCGACTCGATGGTCTCTTCTTATTTCCGTGGAACTCCGGTGACCCGTAAGAGGGAAAGGGTGACGAGACTCCTGGTGTTAAAAACGTATACGGTGGGACCGTACGGGACTGAAGGATTCCGAACTAAGACTACCTGAAGGAGAGAGTGAGGGGAAACAGATTCTCAACAGTAACGGTAGAACCCTATCGGGACCCCCGAGTTGAGAGTGAGAGGAAGTCCACGCCTCCTCCGTGGAGGAGACCTGGCATACGGGATGTCGGAAGTCGAGTCCCAGAAGACGACCCACCGGTACGAAAATATTACTCCAAGGTGGAAGAAAAAGAAAAAAACTAAATTTCTACATAAATAAATAAAAACCGACACGACCCAGAAGCAACGATGTGTGTTCGAAAGAGACCAACACCACTCACCGTCGACGAGAAACAACGCCACGTCCCCGAAGAGTGACGTCACTAAAGAGAACAATGTCTCGAACCCGAGATACACGTCTCCGAAGTCGTCAACGTTGTACACTCGAATCATAAACACCAAGGACCCGAGATCTCGAGACCAAGTCATCAACACCGGACACGAATCAACCGAACGACGTGCACCCTAGAAGGGTCTTGTTCCTAACTTGACCATAGGCAACGTAACGTTCCACCTAAGAATTGGTGACCTGGTGGTCCCTTCGGGGTCAAAGGTAAAAGAACGAGTCGAGAGGAACTGTTATGGGAAAACCAAGATCCGAAGAGAGCATCGAGTCAACCACTTTTTAGACAGACGTTACGTCCTTTGGACCCAAGATAAGGACCCAGTCCTTTTAGGGGACCTCTCCCTTTGCCTTTGGGTGAGGTCATAAGAACGGACCTCTTAGGGTCCCTGTCTCCTGGGACCGTCCTCGTTCAGGTACTCCAGTGTTCTCAGTCTGTGTCGAATCGTTGATTTGGTGGTAGTGGTCGTCTGTAAGTCGAGGTTAGTGACAAGTAACATATGCGTAACGACCCATGTCTCCCTTGGCGTATATTCACAAACAACAATAATATTGTAAGAATAATCCTTAGTATAGTTGAAAGAGAGTATCAGACTGAAATACAAGGAAGTCTAATGTAAAATAATAAAGGATTTCCATGTCTAGTTTCTGGTAAGACTAGTAATTGTTTTGATTCAATGTTAATGTTGGGTTGTTACTGTTCTTACGACTAGCAACTGAACACTGCCTCGTGACTGTCACCCGGTCCGTTCAACGCTTCACGAAATGTACGTGAATGACTGAACTGACAGTATAGTGGAGTCTCAATACGCGAGTGGAGGGGTGATTGGGACAGTCATTTGTCTCCACGTCTCTCCGACTCTTTTCGACGTCGAACAATCCACGTCTCGACCATACACTTGGGCGTTTAAGGTTGAGGTCTCGGAATTTTGATTGAAAAATCTGGAGTCTATAGAGTAGAAACTCTATTTTAGAAGGAGAATCCACATCCCTTTTCTATTTATTCTAGTATGGATATTTCATGAATCCTTTCGCAGACCGTCTAACTTTGTCAGTTATCCATAATCACTTCCACTACTATCACTATCACTACTACTACCACCACTACTACCACTAGCACTTTTACCACTACTACCACTACCGCTACTATCACTACTACTTCCACCACTGCTACCACTAGTACTTCTACCACTACTACCACCGCTACCACCACTATCACTACTACTTCCACCACTGCTACCACTAGTACTTTTACCACTACTACCACTACCACCACTATCACTACTACTACTA
>SJYO01049755.1:57073276-57228077 GCA_006410555.1 Capra ibex | reverse complement strand
TTGACACCACAACCTCTTCTGAGAACTCTCAGGGAACCTGACGTTCCTCTAGGTTGGTCAGGTAAGACTTCCTCTAGTTGGGACCCTAAAGAAACCTTCTTTACTACGATTTCGACTTTGAGGTCATGAAACCGGTGGAGTACGTTTCTCAACTAAGTGACCTTTTCTGAGACTACGACCCTCCCTAACCCCCGTCCCCCTCTTCCCCTGCTGGTTCCTACTCTACCGACCTACCGTAGTGACTGAGCTACCTGTACTCAGACTCACTTGAGGCCCTCAACCACTACCTGTCCCTCCGGACCACACGACGCTAAGTACCCCAGTGTTTCTCAGCCTGTGCTGACTCACTGACTTGACTTGACTTGACTTTTCCTAACGAACCGAAAGGGGGAGGAGAGGAGGTTAGTCAAGACGTCTACATAGGTGGTGATCCAAAATGACTAGGACAACTGACCGAAAATGACTCTCCCTTCCCTTCTCTACTCTCTCCCTTTCACTCAATTTAAATCGTTTAATCGTGTTCCGACGTCAGTCTCTAACGTCCGTCATGGATGAGTGAATCGGAGGGACCCCCTATCGTTATTTCAAAAGGAATTTTTTTATCCTATTCCCTTCTTCCTCTTCATTACACAACACTGTTTACACGGTCGAAGGAGATAAGTGAGGGAGAGAATTAACTATGGACGGCCATCGAAGTTATTCTTAAATGACTCGTGGTCGATATTTAGTTCGGAGTGTAATCTGAGACCTACGTATTTACTTGTCGTTAGTCGGGGACGAACGTGTTCAGTAGTAAACCGTCTTAGTTGTATGTATTTTCGGTAGTCGTCTGGTGTGACGCTACACAGTATCCTACCTCAACACACGTTCCTCACAACCGTAGTTGTTTATGTATCTAGGTGGGACCCGCCCCTACTACTCCCCACTCCCCTCCCTGAGTGTTCCCTCCCTTGTAAACCTTACCAAGAGAAAATTTTATTGAAATGAATAAATAAAAACCAACACGACCCAGAAACAACGAAGTACTCGACAAGAGATTGACGTCGTTCACCCCGACGAGAGATCAACACCAAACTTCCGAAGAGTAACGCCACGGAAGAGAAGACCTCGAGTCCGAGATCCCGTGTGCCCGAAGTCATCGACATGTGTACACGAGATTAAAACCGAGTGTCTGGGATGTCGTACCCGAGATATCAGCACCGTGTGTCCGAATCAATGAGACTCCGTACACCCTAGAAAGGTCTAGTCCCTATCTTTAGTACAGAGGAGGAAACCGTCCGTCTAAGAAATGGTGACTCGGTGGTCCCTTCGGGACCTAACCAAGAACTTCCTACCCCCCTCCAAAGTCATACCCTTCATCACACACTTTGGAATGGTCGTCTCCCTTGGCGTATACGGTTTCGGGTCTCTACCCTTTCTGGTGTCATGAAATCAACTTCCATCGGTTGATCGACCCCAACACTCGAAAGATGAGGAGACACTTCTTTTACACAATAACCTTATTTCCAAAAGAACGTGGAGAAACAAACTAGTGAACGAAGAGAAACAGAAAGAAAAGGACAAGGATCTAGTGGACCGTGAACCAACAGTAGTAAGAACCAATGTCGAGATACTCCAGTCCCTTACGTCGACAGGACGAGTACAAACATAAGACGTGGGTCGAGTACGGAGTCTTGTGGAGTTATTTACGAGGATCTTACCTCAGTCTCTCTCTTACTCTAGAAGGTTTTACTCCAGTGTCTCTCTTTTTTTATGTTATCCCTTTATTGTAGGTTACCGGTTCTCTAAGAAACGATTCTTTTTTTCCGAAAATCCAACTATTTTAGAGAGACATGTGGGTCCAGACAGGAAGATTTCTGGAATTCACAAAGACCAGAGCTGGGGTTTAATGTGAGGAGAAGAATCCACCTTGTTAGTCTCTTCCGCAGGACCCTTGAGGTGACTCCAATCCAAAAATCTAAAGACTTTTTGATTGATTGAAATTCTAAAGACTTTTTGATTGAGGGTTATACCTTAATTAAACTTAATTACTGTTGACGAATCACTTTTTATTTGTTCTCGTAAGAACCTTTAAAGAACCGTCAGGTCACCAATCCTGAAAGTGACTGTTCCCGTATCCAGACTAGAGACTAGTCGCCTGATTCTAGGGTGTTTGACACACCGGTCTTTTAAATTTTTAGACTAATAATTTTTTTTGTTATCGTTATTCTTTTTCTTATTCTCGTAGGAATTGAAGTGGGTTTCTCAACCGTTCATCTTAAAGTCTCTAACAAGTTCCAGTGCCACCTCGATATAAAACGGTTCGTCCCAGTAACCTTTTGAGTCTCCGTCGGTAGATCCGTTGGTGTGACAACTCGAACAGGAAATTCCTTTGTTCAGGTAACGTTCAACTTGCGTAGACTTCGGGTTTGACGAAGGAAGTTAAAAGGAAACACAGTCTATTCGATATATTAATAACTATTGCTACACAGGTTTATAAACAAGTTTCTCGTTAAATTTCAGAGACTAAATATAAGTACTCAATAGTGTGTCGGTGTGTCAAGGACACGTGAAAAAAAGGGGAAATCGGATCACTAAGTACCTTCAAAATTACGTCCAAATTCTCTATACAAAGGTCAAAACGGACCATATGACAAAGAAGAGGTCTTTATTGTCAATAGGAGACAACCTGAACCACTCCCACTGTCTTCTCTCTCGAAACCTCAAAGACTAAAACGAGAAAAAAAAAAATTGACTACATCGATATAGTAGACTCCGCTTAAAGGAATGTGTACACGACATCGGTCATATGTCCCCTGACTCAATAAGTGGAGGAGCTGGGAGTCCATCGACCTATGCTACACAGACCCCGTTGGCCTGAGAGATTCCGTCGACCGAGACCCATACAGTAAAGTTTGAACTGAGCTCACGTGAAGTTTATATTAACATTCACACGGCACCGTATTCATAGTGACTGAGATACCTGTGCTCAAACTCGTTTGAGACCCTCTATCACTTCCTGCCCCTTCAGACCACACGACGTCAGGTACCCCAGTGTTTCTTAGTCTGTGCCGAACCGCTGACTTGTCGTTGTTGCAGTACTCATTCGACTCTTTACGACGATTCCTTGATTAGATAGAGGAGAGGTTTGCTTTAGTTTTACTACTGGACTACCACTTTATACTCGTTCTACAACCTGTTTGGCTTTCTATTATCAACTACCATAATTTTCGGTTTAAAACGGTTCTTAATTATATTAGACTAGTCTTAAACTTTCGTGATCCCCCTTAAGGGAACGTCAGGTCAGTAACTCTGAGGTCATACGTTTGATTAATTATCGTTTACTACAAATTTAGACAGAAATGTTTATTGATGAGGTTTCCGACGTCGGGAGGTCGGGACCCTCTGTCTGTCAATTGGGTAAAGAGAAAAGGTCAGAACTCCTTACATAAAAGGTCGGAGCCCACTTACCTACTTGGAGTCACAGGTTAGATAACTCCTGACTAGGTCATTCGAATATACGTCTCCCCTCTCTTAAGGGGGTCTCTTTTTGTTCTCACGACAATGTTTTGTCTGTTTGATTATTTGTTCCTTGTTTTTTTGTTCGATTGTTTTTTGGGATCTCTCTTTTTATTGTACGGGTGGTGTGTCAAAGATAAAGTGATGTTTGATAACAGAGAGTCAAAACTAAGCCGGTGAGGGGAGACCTGACTACACAAACAGCGGGACTGGAACCAAGGAACGGAAAGGAACCGACGGTAAAGAAATCGGAAACGATAGTCCTAGGATCTTCTACTTGGAGAGTATGTTAATGGACTGGAGGAGGATGGGATCGGTCGAGGAGAGTGAAAGGGGAATTTCCACCATCCTGACACTGACACATGTTCTGACTCGTCGTGTCCTCAAACACTCCGTACCTATACGTGACCGGTCGGGTAATCATCCTTCGAGTCTGTGACAACGTCTGCGACCCGAACCTCTTGGAAACAGTCGAACTGATAGTCAGTGTCTCGTATGTCTTAACCCTAAAGGTCGGAGGACCACCGAGTCTACCATTAGACTCCATGTCCATCTACGTTACGTCCTCTGGGTCCACACTAGGGACCCAACCCTTCGAGAGCACTTCTTTCCTTGCCGTTGAGTGAGGTCATAAGAACGGACCTCTTAAGGTGCGCGTCTCCTCGGACTGCCCGATGTCAGGTGCCCCAGTGTTTTTCAACCTATACTACCTCGTTGATTGTTAGTACACTGGGTCCCTTTTTTGGAGGTTTATTAATTTTACTTTTTAATTGACGCATAAACTGTCGACCGATTCACGTTGTAAGTAATCTTTCAATCTTTTAATAAGGGAGAGACGAAAGGTTCAACCTTTAGACAAATTCACGATATCACTAATAACTCTACTAAAAAGAGAGACTTACAAAAGAGGAAAACAGTGCACCAATTGAGGAGAAGTCTCCAAGAACCGTTCAAAAGAAACAAGACGTCCACGTGGACTTTACGGCTAAATAGTAATTCACCCTCGAAATTCTTTGTCGTTCGAACATGGCTAATTTACTTTGGCAGCAGAGGAAGACGGTACATCGAAACATATTTTACTAATATAAAGTATAACGTTTGACGTATCAGTAATAATAGTCCTTTTAAGAAACACCATTGAATTAGTAAATAGATAGGTAGGTGGGAATACAGGTAGCCAACTGGCAGGTAGACAGGTAGGTAGATAGGTGGGCAAGGAGGTAGGCAAGACAGTACTTGTTTACGAGTAACACGTTACTGACAAGATACTTACCTCATCGCGTTTACCGTACGTGTGAGAGTTCCTTGCGTGTCAGATCTCCTCTTCGAATTCAGTAAACCGTGTATTTAGCCGAAGCCAGCTATGACTAACACCTTTCGTCACCTTGAAAAGAGTCAAGACTTGAACCCATCCACTGTTATTGTGTACGAAAAGAACCGTCAAGATTTGTACTACCGACGGTTCCAAATCTCAAATGAGAGAATTACTCCTTATTAACATAAACTTTACCTTTCTTACACCATCTTTAGTTCTCAGTATTACACACTTGACCTCCAGATAATTACGCAATCGTCATAAGAAAAGATAGAACCATCGACGGTCCAAAGACGTAGCGAAGGTTTACGGCACGAGTATAAACCCTCTCAATGAATACCAGAAGTAAAGAGGTCAGGAACTGACTACCTCGCACCAGAAAATATTATTTCGTGAACTAGTGTGCATCCTAGTTTACGGAGTAGACGTTTTACCCCTTGTATTTATTATAAATGATGGGTTCGAAAAAAAAAAATTTCTTAAAAATACATCCGGTAAAAATTCAGAAATAACTTAAACAATGTCATAACGAAGACAAAATACAAAACCAAAACACCGGTGTTCCGTACACCCTAGAATCACGGGGCTGGTCCCTGAGTTGGGTGTGGAGGATGTAACCTTCCACTTCAAAATTGGTGACCTGGTGGGTCCTTCAGGGTGATGGTTTTTTCTAGTTAATTAGTTCGATTTTCACAAATGGTAATAGGAACAAAATGTCTACTATCCATTTTTCTGAATAGGCTTCGGAGTCCGTTGTCGATCGTTTACCGTTATCTCGACCTTACGACTGTTTCCCAATCACTTATAAGGTGAGGTCCAGTTGTGGAATATCCATCGGTTGCACAACAAGAGACGCTTCCTGGTACCACCAACGAGAAATACCAAAGGTGTACCATTTCGTACTCCAACCTCCGTCCGTCTGACTAAGTCTTAGGTCTGAGATGGGGAGTACCAGGAGTGCCATTTTACTCTTGTTATAATCACAAACAAAGTGGCCAATTACCACTTCTGGTTTACTCTTGTCCGTGTATCTCACGAACCGTCTCCGGGGCCGTGTGTCGCATTGGAAACGGTGATTTGAAACTAATCACGACACAAATGAGAATGACAAACGGATCTCCGGTGTCACTGGGAGTGATCGAATAAGAACCAAGGAGACCTTGACCAACCTCCCCTACAGTTCACTTCACTGTGTTTAAACAAGATCCTGTTCCCACGGGTTCGCACCGAAGCATAGTCTTAATAGACCCCATATAAAACAAAATAGTGACTAAATAGGAGAAAAATTTCCTAAAAACCTTTTTATAATGTATGTATATTCTTGTAAAAGTTTCCCATAAGTAACTTTCCATATAGAAAACGGTTGTATCTAGAAGTTGAAGAGTCTAGGGAGACCGTGACAACAATGGTCTCGGACCATAGAAATACTTTATACCACCTATGTACGTGTAAACTATATTGAACACACAAGTACGCGTAACAAAGTATAGAGAAAAAAAGAGTCATCAGACTGAACCTCTTCTTGTAGAAGATACTTATGGAAGTCTAAATACCGATGTCAAACAAGATAACATACCTACAATGTTTTACATGACTTGAGCAAGAAAGAACTACCTGTAAATCTGACAAAGATCTGACGATTATGTTCGTTGTGACGGTATCTATAAGAACACGTGTCAATAAAAACATGAAATAACGATATCCTATTTATAGAACTTTGGTCTATCGACCTAGTTACCCAAATTCTTAAGTCACCGGTAAATGTTTTCACGGAAAGTTTCTTTAATGTGACTCAATGAGAGATTAGTCAAATGAGGAGTAGGTTGAAATATTAGGAACGGGTTGTCTATTTATTTTTTACTGTCAAGTAGTGACAAATTTTGACATAAAATTTTAGATACTGTTTGTCATTTGTACACAAGTATACAAATTTCCGTTTAAAGAAGTGAACAGTCACTTTAGAGACAGGAACAAAATACGGTCAAAAGGATGACCCAAGACTGAAAAATTTCTTGGTAAATGAATATAGACAAACCGAGTAAGTGAGTCAACCCAGGCTGAGAAAGCTGTGGTACCTGACGTCGTACGGTCCGAGGGGACAGGAAGTGGTAGAGGGTCTCGAACGAGTTTGAGGACAGGTGACTCAGTCACTACGGTAAGCTGGTAGAGTAAGAGACAGTAGGGGAAGACGACGGGAGTTAGAAAGGGTCGTAGTCCCAGAAAAGATTACTTAGTCGAGAAACGTATTTCAACTGGTTTGATAACCTCAAAGTCAAAGTCGAAATCAGGAAGATCAATTATAAGTCCTAACTAAAGGAAATCCTAACTGACCAAACTAGAGGGACGTCAGATTCCCTGAGAGTTCTCAGAAGAGGTTGTGGTGTAAAGTTTTCGTAGTTAAGAAGGTACGAGTTGGAAAAAATACCAGGTCGAGAGTATAGGTATGTACAGGTGACCTTTTTAGTATCCAAACTCTTCTGTTTGGAAGTAGCCGTTTCATTACAGAGACGAAAAATTATACGACACATCCAACCAGTATCGAAAAGAAGGTTCCTCGTTCTCAGAAAATTAAAGTACCGACATCAGTGGTAGACGTCACTAAAACCTCGGGTTCTTTTATTTCAGACAGTAATAAAGGTGACAAAGGGGTAGATAAACGGTACTTCACTTCCATGGTCTACGGGACTAGAAACAAAAAACTTACAACTCAAAATTCGGTGGAAAAAGTGAGAGTAGAAAGTGAAAGTAGTTCTCCGAGAAATCATGAGAGAAGTGAAAGACGGTATTCCCACCACAGTAGACGTATATACTCCAACAACTATGAAAAGGACCGTTAGAACTAAGGTCGAACACGAAGTAGGTCGGTCCGTAAAACGTACTACATGAGACGTATGTTCAATTTATTCAACCCACTGTTGTATGTCGGAACTACATGAGGAAAGGATTAAACCTTGGTCAGACAACAAGGTACAGACCAAGATTGACGAAGAAGAACTGGATGTATGTCTAAAGAATCCTCCGTCTTTTCCACCAGACCATAAGGGTGGAGAATTTCGTAAAAGGTATCAAACAACACTAGGTATGTCAGTTTCCGAAATCGTAGCAGTTACTCTGTCATCTATAAAAAACCCTTAAGAGAACGAAATTGATACTAGGTTACCTACAACCGTTAAACTAGAGACCAAGGAGACGGAAAAGATTTAGGTCGAACTTGTAGACCTTCAAGTGCCAAGTGTATGACAACTTCGGACCGAACCTCTTAAAACTCGTAATGAAATGATCGTACATTTTATTCACGTTTACACTCCATCAAACTTGTAAGAAGTCGTAACAGGAAGAAACCCTAATCTTACTTTTGACCAGAAAGGGTCAGAACACCGGTGACGACTCAAAAGGTATAAACGACCGTATAACTTACGTCGTAAAATTGTCGTAGTAGGAAATCATAAACTTTATCGAGTCGACCTTAAGGTAGTGGAGGTGATCGAAACAAGTATCCCTACGAAGAATTCTGGGCGAACTGAAATGTGAGGTTCTGCAGTCCGAGATCCACTCACTAGTTGATGACACCAATAGACCAAGTACTTCTAGAAAAAACATATCAAGAAATCACATAAGAACAGCGGAGAATAATTAAAGACGAAGACAATCCAAGTATGGTAAAAACAGGAAATAACACAGGGAAAACGTACTTTACAAGGGAACCATAGAGAATAAAAGAACTTCTCTAGAGATCAGAAAGGGTAAGATAACGAAAGGAGATAAAGAAACGTAACAAGTGAATTCATCCGACAGAATAAAGAGGAACGATAAAAAACCTTGAGACGTAAGTCTACTCATATAGAAAGGAAAAGAGGAAACGGAAAGTGAAGAGAAGAAGAGAGTCGATAAACATTCCGGAGGGGTCTGTCAGTAAAACGGAAAAACGTAAAGAAAAAGAAGTCCTATATAAACTAGAGACGGAGGACATGTAATAGTACTTGGACACAGGTATTAAGAAGTCCGTGAGACAGATAGTCCAGATTAGGGACTTAGATAAACAGTGAAGGTGACATATTAGTATTCCCTAAACTAAACCCAGTATGGACTTACCTGATCACCAAAAGGGATAAAATAAGTTAAATTCAGACTTAAACCGTTATTCCTCAAGTACTAGACTCGGTGTCAGTCGAGGGCCAAATTAAAAACGACTGACATATCTCGAAAAGGTAGAAACTGACGTTTCTTACATTAGTCGAACTAAAGACATAACTGGTAGACCACTACAGGTACACATTTCAGTAGAGAACACAACAACCTTCTCCTATAAACGATACTGGTCACGCAAGAGAACCATTTTGAGACAATCGGTAACGGGACGAAGTAAAACATGAGGTTCCGGTTTGAACGGACAATAAGGTCCATAGAGAACTGAAGGACGGAAACGTAAGGTCAGGGGATATTACTTTTCCTGTAGAAAAAAACCACAATCAAAATTTTCCGAAACATCTAGAAGTATCTTGGTAAGTCGAAGTCGAAGAAGTCGTAATCACTGACTTCGTATCTGAACCTAATGACACTATAACTTACCAAACGGAACCTTTACTTGTCTCTAGTAAGTAAAAACTCTAACGTGGGTTCATGACGTAAAGTCTTAGAAAACAACTGATACTCCCAATGAGATAAAGAAGATTCCCTAAGAACGGGTGTCATCATCTATATTACCACTAAACTTAATTTAAGTGGGTAAGGTCAGTAAAATCAAGTGTTAAGGATTTTACAACTACGAAAACGGTGGAGGACAAACTGGCGAAGGTTAAATGGAACTAAGTACCTGGACTGTAAGGTCCAAGGATACGTCATAACAAATGAAAGTGGTGGTCTCTGTAGGTGAACAAAGACACACGAATCGGGAAATAAGGAAGACCTCGATAAAGAGACGAGAAGAGGTCATCGTATAACCAGTGGATGACTAGACCCCTCAAGTAGAAAGTCACAGTATAGAAAAACGAAAAAGTATGAAGAAGTACCCCAAGAGTTCTGTTCTTACGACTTCACCAAACGGTAAGGGAAGAGGTCACCTGGTAAAAATAGTCTTGAGAGGTGGTAGTGGACGGGTGAAAGAGGTCTCGTAGAAAGATTGGGTCCCGAGTTTGGATACAAAATACGTAACCATCCTCCTAAAAAAAATGGTGACTCGGTGGTCCCATAAGGGATAAAGGGACACCAGTCCATGAATGGACATGAGAAAATAAAAAACTTTAAATACCAAAAGAAAAGTAGGATTATATACAAAAGTGTTTCCAGAGTATCTGAGAAAAATAAATAAATAAATAAATTTTAAATAAATAAAAAATTAACTTCTTATTGACGAAACGTCTTAACACAACCAAAGTATCTGAGAAATTCCCTCCACGAGATAAGAGATAAAACCCTTGTAATTTAATCAACATCTACTTGTTCGAGATTAAACAAATAAAACAATGAATCTAGAAGATATCGGAATGAAGTGACCGAATGAAGTAATCCGGATAACCAGATTATACCCGGTTTCCTCAACTTAATTCGACGAACTCATCAGTATTATAAAGATAGAAACAAAGAATATAAGACAATCTAAACCTACTGTAACTGAAACCGAATAATTTCTGACCATATATAAGTCGTTTGTCACGTTATTAAGACAAAATTATTTCATGGAATAAAATAGGTTAAATTACGACAGATGGACCTTAATTTTTGACAAAATTATTTCGCGGGATAAAATAAGTTAAATCACGAAAGATGGACCTCACTTTTTCGACCGAACTTTGAGTTGTAAGTTTTGTGTTTCTAGTACCGTATGTCAGGATAATGAAGTACGTTTATCTAACCCTTTGTTACCTTTATCACTGTCTGAATAAAAGAACCCGAGGTTTTAGTGACGTTTATCACTGACGTCGGTACTTCAATTTTCTACGAACGATGAACCTTCTTTTCGATACTGGTTGGATCTATCGTATAATTTTTCGTCTCTGTAATGAAACGGTTGTTTCCAGGTAGATCATTTTCGATACCAAAAAGGTCATCAGTACATACCTACACTCTCAACCTACTATTTCTTTCGACTCGTGGTTTCTTAACTACGAAAACTTGAAACCACAACTTCTTCTGAACTCTCGGGAAACCTGACGTCCCTCTAGTTTGGTCAGTTAGGATTTCCTTTAGTTAGGACTTATAAGTGACCTTCCTAACTACGACTTCAACTTCGAGGTTATGAAACCGGTGGACTACGTTTCTTGACTGATAACCTTTTCTGGGACTCCAATCCTTTCTAACTCCCGTCCTCTTCTTCCCCTGTTGTCTCCTACTCTACCAACCTACCGTAGTGACTGAGACACCTGTACTCAAACTCACTCGAGGCCCTTCACCCCTACCTGTCCCTCCGGACCACACGACGTCAGGTACCACAACGTTTCTCAGTCTGTGCTGACTCGCTGACTTGACTTCGACCTTAATTTAGACAATAGATAATAATAAATAACGTCGAAAGAACGGAGAAGGAAACCGAGACGTAAATGGACCATCACAAGACCGGTAAGAAAGCTAAGGTCTTAAGAACGAAAAGAAGTAAAAATCTTCAAAAAAAAAAAAAAAAAAAAAATTACATCGTGTTCAAATCGAACACAAAACACTTCATTTGAGTCGTAAGAAGAAAGTATCATTCAAATAAGATTAGTGTAGAGAAGTAAACGGTTATATGAAGAAAAACAAGATAGAAGTAAATATATACAATCGATCGTAATTATAAAAGGAAACAAAAATTACGTATACAAAACAAACTTAATTTATAAAGTTGTTAGAGAGAGAAAATAAAAGACTTACAGATGTAAGGTGACAGTCTACTTGGTGTCTCCGTCCTATTTTCCCAAAAGGTCTTCCACTTATTAATAGACTGATCATCAGATCCTGTTTCATCGAGTGATGACTAATAACTAAGAAAAGGCGTTTTCTTAACTATTGGAATAAACTCGAGGGTTCCTTATTTATCAGTATATTTAGACAGTGGTTTATAAAGGAGAAAATCTATAACTGTTTTACTCTCTGTTCACTTCGGGTCAAGAATGTTGAGTAGGAAATTACTAAACGACCTATTTTACTCTCTTAACTTGGTCTTTCGGATACTCCAAGGAAGATCAAGACAAGACATTAATAGTAACGATCATTGTGTATATACGGAGACTGGACCATTTTATGAATTTGTAAATGTTAAAAATTACTTTTATATTGTACGTTCTCTTTGTCTCTTTAGTATTGAGATGTCGAACCACTTAATAGTGTTTTCCTCGGGTGACCATATCGATAGTAGTTTTTACTCTTTATTTTATAAGACAATGTAAACTGTAGGAGAGTACAGGGGGTGTTTACATTATTGATAGGACTGAGGAAAACAATATCTAGTCAAAATAGTCTAAAACTTAAAATATGTTTTTCTTAGTACGTTGTAACTAGTAAAAATACAAAACGAAATAACCGAATTATAATACGAGTACTCTAAGTGAATCCAATAACGCACATAGAAATTAAAAAATAAAAGTAACAACATATTATGACGGTACATTTTTATATGGTAAATAAAAAGGATGACAACTACTTTAGAACGAAAAGAAGGGTCACAAACTAAGAACTCATAACAAGTTTACGATTAGCCTTGTTAGAAGACGTACGGAAGAACCCGTTTACACGTGAGGAAAGTAAACCAATTGTAGATCCTTGTTGTAAAGTTGTAATAGTCCCAAGATAACAAGTTGGTGTTGTTTGTCGTGATTAAAAGTTTCACCACTATTGATATAAGGGTTATATCAACACTAGGGTCTTCTGACCTCTATGGTTAACAAGATGTAAAAGTAGTCGTTAACAGTAGTCTTCTAAATGTAAACCCAGTAAGACAATTTATGCTACGATAGAGTAACACCAGAATAAACGTAAAGAGACTAATGATTATGTAAAAGTACAAGTAACTGGTAAACTTACATAGTAAAGAAACGTTACAGATAAGTATAGTAAACGGTACAAAAGATATTTCAACAAACAGAAAAAGAATAACTAAATATCAAAAATTAAGTAAAAATAAAATTTGAGTTAGAAACAACCTTATATCAACCAAATGTTACGTGACAATCAAAGACGACGTGGCGTTTTCCTCAGTCGGTACGTATGTGTATATAGGGGAGGGAAAACCCGAAGGGAGGGCAAGTCTAGTGGTGTCGTGTCATTCATTTCGAGAGACACGATACGTCATACAAGAGTAATCGACAGACAGATATCTACTAATTAAAGAATTTATATATACATAAGATCATGTTCAGAAAACGATCAGTGTACATGTCCCTAGAGGACGGTCAGGGACCGGACGGTAAAGTAAAGGATCTCCATAGGATACTTGTAGTCTTCAAAAATTATGTTTATAACAGATACAAACAGTAATAAAGGAAATATAAATCACGAAAAGTACAGGACAAATCTTTTAAAAACGGATCGGATTCCAGTTTGCTTATGATAGAAGATCTTTAAAATAACTAAATGAAAAGTGTACACCTAGATGTTTCCTGAACCTTAACTCCAAATATCAAAGGTGTACCTATAGGTTAACTAGTCGTGAAAAATATTGTTTATTAAAGAAAGGCGTAACTGGATAGTCAAAACAGTATTTACATACCTAGAAAGTTTTCGAGGACAAGATCAGGTAATCAGATAAACAGATGTGAACACGAAGATAATATGTCAAGATAAATCACATCGAAATATTATTCGGGAGTACAGATTTTCGTACTTATTCAGAGAAATCAGAAGCACTGAGATAGATTAAAATTTTAATCCAACAGTCAAATATATGTACATGTGTGTGGCCTAAAATTAATCATAATATAAACAAGGTCTGTCACACGACAACTAAGTCTCTATCCTTTTTTAAGTGATGTACTCTTCTCTTCTAGGACTTTGGCGTACCTTTCCGTTAATCCCACTTCTCTCGTCTTTTACTTATGATTACTCGGAGAGTCACACGCTGTTTAGTGCGAAGACTTTTGGTATTACAGTGAAGGTAAAACGTCTCCTCCTTTAATTCCATTCGTTCTCCTAACGTATTCGGTAGTCCACTTTCTCCACCGCAGGAGTGCTTACCCTAATCATGGAAAAATTTATCCGGGGTCTCTCGGGGAAGGTAGAACATTTTCATGTAACCCTTCGGTTGTCACGTCTTCTCCCGGGAGTGGAGTGGTACGACCGTGGGAGTCGAATGAAGGTCGGAGATCTTGACACTCTTTTTCAAGGATAACGAATTCGCTGGGTCAG
The DNA here is from genome assembly GCA_006410555.1 of Capra ibex. Taxonomy (NCBI): domain Eukaryota; kingdom Metazoa; phylum Chordata; class Mammalia; order Artiodactyla; family Bovidae; genus Capra; species Capra ibex. The sequence continues at coordinate 57,213,952 of SJYO01049755.1, read as the reverse complement.
ACACTATAAAACAACATCGTCGGTTTTGTCTGGTATCGGGTCAACCATTTCTTAGGTGGACGTTACGTCCTCTGGGACCAAGGTAAGGACCCAGCCCTTCTAAGGGACCTCTTCCCTATCCGGTGGGGGAGGTCACAAGAACCTGAAGGGAACACCGAGTCGACCATTTCTTAGACGGACGTTACACCCTCTGGACCCAACCCTTCTAGGGGACCTTCTTTTCCGAAGGGTGAGGTCTTAAGACCGGACCTCTTAAGGTACCTGACATATCAGGTACCCGAGTGTTTCTCAACCTGTCCTGACTCACTGAAAGTGAAAGTGAAAAGTGAAAGGTCGATGGGTCAGTTACGATAAAGAAAAACCGTCGGTTTTGTCTGGTTCTCTGTCCTTCTTGGGAATTACTTATGTTATGTCTTATCTCCAATTCTTATAGTAGATTACAGAATGCACAAAAAACACGACCAGAGAATTGTAGACGTACAAATCCTTCTACCGTCAGACTCCTCCCCGACGGTTCCCTCCACCAAGGATTTATACAGAGGGGTAGGGTCAAATAAGTTCTTGATACGTTTCTCTTACACGAAACTGGGTCCAGGATACAGTTCACATCCACATTTCCTCTACGTTCTGGATCGTAAGGACAGGAGTTCCGTGAACACGGGGTCACCCTCCTTGTATAACGTCTATGTTGTAACAGGATACCTTACTAGTCACGTCGTTGTAGGGTCAGATAGTCCCTGTTTTCTTCAGGTCTCTCCCTATAGGATTGGTCACACCACCAATGGAAGTTAAAGGGTCTCTAGATACCTGAACTCGGGGTCGAGTTCTCCTCCTCTGTGGTCTTCTCCTTTCTACCCTTCCCTCTTCCTGCACTTCAGTAGACTGCCCTACACGTAACCTGTGGTTTAAGGTACTGGTGTCTGAGAAATACAAGTCTTAATTCGAGATTGGTAGTCTCAGAAGGGACCCAATCAGAGAGGTTTTTTTAGAGTAGGAGTTAAAAGAACACGGTTTGTGAGTCCTGAGAACATTCGTCTACCTAATTCAATTGCACACAGTTTTATTACTCATTTCACGTCTCGTTTTATTTTTAGTTCGAAAACTGAAAAGGTCCGTCAATCACTACCCTCTTTGTGTCTGAGATCGTAATTCCCTACCTCAATCAATTTAGATAACCACTAAATTGTCGACTGAATAAAGTCCTCTTTTAAGAGTAAAGTCTCAGAATAGACACCTCATTATTATCGATTTTGTAGAGGAAGAGGTCCTATTTCATAAAAGAAAGATTTGACAATTCGAAATACATTTATAAACTACTGAAACATTAGAGAAAGATAAGAAAGAAAAAGGAGTCCGAGATTTTAGAATTTTTTTCTATTTAATCTAGGTGGAAGTGTAACCAATATCTTAGACTGATTACACATAAACTAAAGTCACGAAGTTAGGATACATATAAGTACTTTTAGTCTCCTCTTTTAATGAAGGACGGGCTATATAAGGTTACTCCTAAAACTATTCGTCTTGTTAGTAAATTAACCATGTAAAGATAAAGATGACGACAATCCGACCCTGTTCTCCGAGGAATACATTTAGTTCTTTTGACCCCTTTACCTACGACTAAATACCTAACGGTCACCATTCAGTTGTAAAAAGACTGGAACCCTTGAGTCGAGTTTTTCGTTCCAGTTTCTGTAGTGACGTTTTACTCTGTTGTCTCACTCCTCACCCAAGACCGACTCAATTATCATGAGATCCCTCTCGGCCTAAACTAGGGACCCAGTCCTTCTAGGGAACCTCTTCCCTTACCGTTGGGTGAGATCATAAGAACGGACTTCTTAAGAAACCTGTCTCCTCGGGCCACCCGATGTCAGGTACCCCAGTCTTTCTCAGTCTGTGTTGACTCGTTGATTATGAAAGTGAACTTATATTACCTTATATGATAATATGTAACGATTATTGACTTAGCACAAAGGAGCTTTAAGTATACAACTTCAGCATGATATTTTTCACTGACATACATTTTTATCTCGAAGCCCCTCCATTAATTACAATTCACTCCAGTATTTCCACCTCAGGAATAGTCTACCCTAAGTCACCGGAATATTCTTCTTCTCTTGGGGGAGAGAGAAAAAAAGAAATACGCGTGGTTCCTTTTCAGTTCACTGTGTGCCACCCTTCCATCCACAGATGTTCGGTCCTCCACAAGAGAGCAGTCGAAGTCCTTAGACGTGGGACTAAAACTCGAAGGTCCGAAGACTTGACACTCTTTTATGAAAAGACAACAAAATCGACGAGTCAGATACCATAAAAGTATACGAGAGACGAGAAGTACATAGGTCCTTTGTAAATAAAAGCACTTGTATTAGACATGATTTATGACAAGATCGGAGGCGTAATTGTTTCTAATAACCTTTGACTAAAACAAAAGGTCTTTAAGTCCAAATTCACCTTACCTGTTTGTACTAACTTAGTAACGTTCAGTCTGAATCTTTATTTTCACTTTTTGTCACCAAGTTGTGTCCTCTTGTATAAAATCACAAGGACCCTCCGATCCCATTACGAATGAAATTCTCAACCGTAAACTTGATTCTAAACTTTCTACGTTCCATCAATCCCGTAGGGACCGTTCTCGTTCTTGTACACGTTTTCGATCCCCCTTTTATCTTTGAAATTCCTTTAATTTCCACCCAAAATACGTTCCTCGTAACATACCCTTCCCTTTTTCATCCTCTTTTTTGACCCTTACACTTGTTCCTTCGTACGTAATAGATCGTCAGATAGTCTTCAAACCCAAAGTAACAAACTTTTCATTTAACCCTGGAAACTTCTACAAAGAGAAGTACTTAAAACCCCAAGACAACGGTCCACTTTGATATAAATATTAACAATATAAAAAAGACTATTTAGCTATACAAACAGTAATGTGTTACAGGAAAGACACACTTCATTATTAATGACGGAGGTTTCATGTAATACCGCTGGACCCGAAAAAAAACCAATACCAAAGTGGTACGCAGAAAGTAAAAAACATTGAGTTCACATAGAAACCGTTATATAACAACTGAGTACCAAAAACAAGTAAACATAAATAAGACGGTTAGAGACTGAAAACTAACCTCACACATTGAATAAATGTACAACGTATTGACGGCTATTCCATTCCAAATATAGACGATAAAACAACGAACAAAAGAGATGCAGAATACTGACAAAACAAAAAAGGAGGTAATGATGGAATAAGACACACTTTGTTTGAAAATTTAAAATAAAAGAGAGAGCGAGAGAGAAAAAAAAAAAATTGGTCTAAATAACTCGACAGAAGAGTCACTAACAGAACCCCCAATTTTAATTGTAGAATTAAATTTTGTCACATTAAAGTCAAATTTTCTTGAATTTGTTATATACTTTGAAACGAGGTTATGTTGAGACAAGGAGGGAGTAAAACACACGACAATAGTATCTTTACTATATACAATATATATATATACTATTTGTATATATACAAATATGTACAATTCGAATAAATATAAACAATTATTAATAACGAAACACGTTAACTGAAAATTTAATCCTCTTCTTTTCTGAATGTTTATTTTTATTTTAAACACGATCTAATGTAATATTATATTATTATTTATAGTATAATAAACTGAATGACAGATAACAGAAAAATAAATTCGGACTTTTTGAGTAAAATCATAAAGAGTGCCCCGTCCGAAAGATCTTTCCTAAGAGTTAATAATACAAAGACCCTTTCAGAATTAAAAGGAGATAAAAAAATTTCTAATAAAACGACCTATATCTTAAGAATCACTATAAAAAAAGAAAGTCGTGTTACTTATACAGTGATGTGTCGAAAAAGTGACACTACCAAAGACTGTTCTTTAGTTGACAATTAGAACACCTCCTACGGAACATATACTATTCTACGAACAGAAAACTACGAAATTTCTGAGAGAAAGAGAAACATAAAATTAACAAACTGATATTACATAGACAAATTGTCAATACCTAGAGAAACTCAAACAGGTGAACACCGAACAACTTAAAGAACTTACAGATTCAATTACGAAACACAGTTTAAACCTTTCAAAAGACGGTAATAAAAAAGTTTATTATAAAGAGGATGGATGGGGGGCGGGGGATGGGGTGGGGTAGAAAGAGAAGAAAGCACTGAGGACCATGTGTAAATCGTATACGTGCATACTACCACAGGGTGTCCAGAAAATCTAAGACAAGTACAGAAAAAAAAAAAAGGAAAAGAGTCACCTATTAAAGAAAAGTGATCAGAACTTTGAGTGATTAAAAAAAGAAGGTCGTCGAGTTTTGTTTATGAAGGGGGATGACGTATTCTTAAAATTGAGGTCAATTGAGAAGAAAACACAAAAGGATCTTGGATTATTCCCGTTCTTACAGTCGATACAAGGGTCCCTTACAAATAATACCATGTTATAGAAGACGCACCATTTTACGTCGACCGGATATCCTTGATATGTATGGACTAACCGAACTTCGGTGGGACTCATGTCACGGAGAACATTGACCCGCGTATGAACGTCACTGGGTCCTTGGGTACGAATACCTTGATAATGCTCTATGACCGAGGGTACCCTGTACTGTGCAATTTGGTTCCGAGAGCACGGACGAGACACACCGAGACCGAAGGACCGTAGACTTGGAAGTAGACCCCAACCCACTCTCAGGCTCTGCGGTGAGGAAACGTTCCTGAGGACGTCCCGACGTCGCAACCGAAAGGACCTAGAAAGACTCACTTAGACTACAGTACACACCGGAGCCCACCACAACACTCAGAAAGACAAATCACTGGAATTACTCTGTAGCACCATCCCAAACGTCTTTCGGAACACTATACGGAACCGTAAATGCGTTGGTCCTCACTAGACGTAAAACTAGAGGAGCAGACTTGAGGGCGACAGTGTTGTGAACGTCTGGTAGGTACTACCTAGTACAAGATGAAAGGTGTGGTTCGATTGTATAGAAAACTTATATATTAGACATTACCATCGGGTGAGGTCATAAGAACGGACCTATCTTAGGCCCTGTTTCTTAGGGTACCTGTCTCCTCGGACCCCTCGATGTCAAGTATCCCAACGTTTCTCACTCTGTGCTGACTCGTTGATTCGTGTTATTATAAATAAAAGTAAGGTCAGATAAGACTTCCCGTCAGTATGTATCATGTTAGAATAATCATCTTAAGGTGACATAAACTACTAGAAAGTCACAAAAGTTTCACAAGAGTATGAATACTATAGTAGAAAAGGAATTCAGTGTAACGAAACCGTAAGAACGAGACTACAGCATAACCTTTAAAATACAAGATACTACAAATTACCAAAACGAGTCCCTCTGTCTGTTAATTACCGTCTAGGCACTAGACATCGGATCAGGGAGTCGGGACTTAAGTCATACGAAAGGTGATGATGCGTTTCGTCGTCAATAATCGGTGCAGTGTTGCTCGGGGTCACGGTTTCCTTCGGTCAGATTTGACTAGAACAAAATCTAGCAACAATGGTTCATTCTGTCAGTGGGTGCCTCGGTTGTTCTTTTGAACGGTCTAGACAACTCCCGAGAAGTTGGAAACACAACTTTTTCCTTTGATGAAGGAGTAGTGAATTGTGAGTACAGTGTCAAAGCCACTCCCGGAACAGTGTTGACCGTTTTAAGAAAAAGTTGACTTTAGACAAGTACGTATAAGTTTTTACGTTTAATCTTACACACGGGAATTGACCTTTCTTCAATTATTGGACATTATCGACGGAGACCGAGAGGTCGGGGGTTGCGAGACCACAGAAGTAATTCGTCACTGTTCTCTTTCACCAAAGAGTACCTTCGGTCGAAACATAAAACTGCAGATACATGTGTCTTGTGACACTAAATATAAATACTAATTTCCTGTGGAAGAAGAACCGGATAATAAGAAATGGACTTTAAATTTTCTAATTTTTTATTTGAGTATAAGAAATTTACTATCCTAGTATCTTAACCCTTAACACAAATTTGTTAGAAGAGTAAAATAATCGACTCCTTTCACTCAGGGTCTTTTCTTTTCGTTAAAAGGGTTCCAGTGTGCTTTTAACCCTTAAAAAATAAAAAATTTCCAAAAAAAAAAAAAAAACTACACCTGGCAAAAATTTCAGAAATAACTTAAACAATGTTATAACGAAGACAAATACAAAACCACAAGACCGACAATCCGTACACCCTAGAAGGACCTGGTCTCTAGTTTGGGTACAGGGGACGTAACGTCTTGTCTAAGAGTTGGTGACTTGGTGGTCCCTTTGGGTAGTAAATAAAAATCATAAATTCTTTGTCTCCGAAGGGACCACCGAGTCTATCATTTCTTAGACGAACGATACACCCTCTAGACCCAAACTAGGGACTCAACCCCTCTACGGGATCTCTTCTCTTACCATTGGGTGAGGCCATGAGAACGGTTCTGTTAGAGTGCCTGTCTCTTCCGACCACCCGATGTCCGGTACCACAGTGTTTCACAGTCCGTGCTGATTGGTTGATTCTGAAAGTTGTTGTTGTTACTTTGTCATGTAGTCTTTACCGAATAGTTATTAAAGGACCCAGTCGAGAAGTCTTACGACTCTACGTCTCTGAGAGTTGATCCATCTCCTTTGTGTTTTTTCAATTGTGTTACGTATATACATTCTTATTATTATATGTATAACAAGTAAACCCCTCATATATAGGTATACCAATCGACTACTTATAGACCGATAAAAGGAAAATAGCTTCCGTATCATACATTTACGTTATATTGTTTACAAGACCCTCTACTATTGAGATTACTCTGCAACAGAGACGGACGAACCTAGGACGTTAAATTATTCCGTCGGTCATATATTCGTTTATACGATCACTGAGTTACAGTACTGTGTGGGTTTGTATGTGTGTTTATGTACACCAGTTCTGGGACCTATACTGGACCAATGTATAGAAGGAATAAAGTTGGTAAAAAGAGATAGAGTCGGTAAGACCACCGAAGTCAAGTCAAGTCAACGAGTCAACACAGGCTGAGTAACACTGGAGTACTTGACGTCGTGCGGTTCACAGGGACAGGTAGTGGTTGAGGGTCTCAGGTGGGTTTGGGTACAGGTAAAACGGCCACTACGGTAGGTTGGTAGAGTAGGAGACAACAGGGGAAGAGGAGGACGGGAGTTAGAAAGGGTCGTAGTTCCCAGAAAAGTTTACTCAGTCGAGAGGTGTAATCCACCGGTTTCATAACCTCAAGGTCGAAGTTGTATTCAGGGAGTTTACTTGTGGGCCCTGACTAGAGGAAATCCCACCTGACCAACCTAGAGGAACGTCAAGTTCCCTGAGAGTTCTCAGAAGAGGTTGTGGTGTCAAGTTTTGGTAGTTAAGAAGCCACGAGTCGAAAGAAGTGTCAGGTTGAGAGTGTAGGTATGTACTGGTGACCTTTTTGGTATCGAACCTACTCCGCCTGGAAACAACCGTTTCGTTACAGAGACGAAAAATTATACGACAGATCCAACCAGTATTGAAAGGAAGGTTCCTCGTTCGTAGAAAATTAAAGTACCGATGTTAGTGGTAGGTGTCACTAAAACCTCGAGTCTTTTTAATTCACTCGGTGACAAAGGTGGCCACCGAATCGGTAAAGATTAGTGTCGTGTGGAACACTCTGTCCCATCGTCTCATACAATCGACGTCGGTGTCACGAGTCCGAGACACGAATTACTAGTCCACTCCCTTCAGTGGTAGAAACAAGGAGACTAAAAAGTAGGTATATTACCCGCACTATTATAATAGGTGGAAAATCTCCAAAACACTTCTTATTTACTCAATCCTGTAAATCTGTCAAATCTTGACAGACAAGTCAAACCTGTCAAATCTTGACAAAATCCGGGTTTCAATCGTGATTTAGTAATCGAATTTCAGGTTTCCTTGTTTGGTGACCACGTAGTTGAACCTACCCAGAAAAGGAGGGAAGGGAGGCAGGAAAGAAGGAAAAGGAGGAATGGGAGGAGACACAGAAGGATCCCCTGAATCGTTGAAAATGGAGAAACAGTGATGTCATACACCCTACTCCACCCTCCGAGGAACCCATCGAATTATCAATTAACAATAGGTCCGAAAAAAAAAAAAGGTATTTTACGTACTAGTCTAACGATTTGAAATCCTGACTAACGGCTCTTTAGACTACATCCCGTTTCGTTCCGAACCACTCTCCGCCTTCACTTGGGGCAACCAGAAAGTAAGATAGTGAGTAAATTGCTTGCAGATAACTTAAGGATGAGACACAGAAGTACATACCTTCACATTTTTACTTACTTTATTCTAGAGACGAGAGTCGATGGAGTGTCACAATATCCTTTTTGTCTGGTCTGTCATCTCTCGTCCTATGTGGTGATCACCTGTACCACTACAATAATGGAAGTTATGCACGAATTACTATGTGACTCACAAGAAGATTTACGAAATGGACTTAATTAAATGTGTTGTGTTAGTAGAGAAAGACATCCACGACACTTGCAAAGGTAAAAATGTCTGTCTTTAACCTTTTTTCCTTGAACGACGGCAACGACAAAGCAGAGAGTCGACACAGGCTGAGAAACTCTGGGGTACCTGACATCGGGTGGTCCGAGGAGACAGGTACCCTAAAGAACGCATTCTCATAACCTCAGCCAACGGTAAGGGAAGAGGTCCCCTATAAGGACTGGGCGTCCAACTTGGACTCAAACGACATAGTATCCGCCTAAGAAACGGTGACTCGGTGGTCCCTTCGAGTTCATTGAACGATCTCTACTATGTTAATCATTGACTGTTTCGACCCCTAATCCAGAGTCGTGAGACTAGGGTCTCGAGGGTGAGAAGTTTTTACCGGGAAAAAGTTTTCTCTTACAAGACAACTACCCCTCCAGTACTTACAAGACAACTACCCCTCCAGTACTTACAAGACAACTACCCCTCCAGTTCTTTCGTTATCGAGTTGATCATGTTATCACAGGAAGTCGTTAATTTTCGACACAAAGACCGAACGTGTCGGATCTAAATTTAGGACGGAGACGGTGTAAAAACCCGTTCAACATAGAAACGTACAAAGTACAAAGAGTCAATCTTTTACCTTCGGTCCCTGTCGAGACCGATACGTCCCCAATTCTGAGACGTGAGAGTTACGGTTCCTGTGTACAATGTGTCCTGCCGGTTTTTCCCTTTCTTTTTTTCTCTTTCTTTTCGCCATTACTATGCATAAAACGATCCTAAATATTTCTATTTGCTTTTACTGCAAACATTTCACTGATCGTTTTCTTAGTTATTTAATCTCGATTTCTATGTAGGTATGCATGTCTACATCTAGTCTCCTAGTTAAAACTCATCTTCCTTTTAGTATTGGTTCTGCACCTACGTCTGTCTTCTCTCCCGAGGTCCCCAGTCCGTTTCTTCTTCAGAAGTACTCCAGAGGACTCACAGGGGTTCCACTCTCACTCCACTGAGGTCCCTTGGAAATGGACGAAGTTGGCACGGAACGACAAACGGACCTTCACTGAAAGACTTTGAAATCACAAGGTAGAAACTTTAGACGTATCACTATAACCCGACATTATCCTACATTCCCAATGCGTTCTAACTCATCCCTTTCTTAGACCGAATCTACGAGGTCGATAAAACCATCTGAGATTTAGACTAGTACCAGTATCCCGAACCTCCTAGATCCTTAATCACCGGTGCCGTAAAAGGTCTGAGTGAAAAAGACAAGAGGACTACAGGGAGTCCCGAAGTCAGTCAAAGTCTCAGTCACCAACCGTGGCATCCTTTGGTTTAACCACGAAGTAGTTCTGACCCCTTAAAACACGAGTCAGGACCCGACGAGAGACACCAACGACTACCTCGCCGTCTCGACCGGTTGATCAAAGTCCCAGTGATGAGGGACTCCGTAATTTATCCCTAACTCTCCTTCGGAATCTTTCACACTTTCCGTCTCTGCAGATGTCTTTAATAGTGTGTCGCTTGATCCTTTCTCGTCATCATAACGGGAACAACACCTGGACGACTAGTTACAGTGTCCTACCGTGTCAGACATTCCCGTAAGTAAAAGGTAAAGGACGAAACAGTAATACGTCCTTCGTGTCCGCTCGGGATATGTTGGGTCCGACTAAATCAGTTTCAGTAAAATTAAGGTGGGTGTATGTGACTCGAGAAGTTTATGCGACACGCAACCCGGTCCGAAGTACTTATGCATTGCATTATGATAAGAGATAGAACGGTCCTTTTTTTAGTCTAATGATATGTCACATATTCACAGTACTATCCCTTTTAAAGACCCAAATCTTTTGTATGTCACCCCTGTCAACTAAGTGGAACTTCCACCCCCAGAAACCTTTTCTTAGAAAGAACTAAATGCTCATTCTCAAGTCACTATTTCTCCTGTATGATCCTACATCCAGGTCTTCTTTATAGGATTCTCCCGTGACTCCTGAACCCTGTTGAAGTCAATCAAGTTACTCCGACATCTAAACCTAAAGATTCCTGTCTCTTGTTTCTTTTCTTCAACTCTCAAATCATTATCTTTTATGTCCTAAAGACTAAGAGTTATACATATTAGAGGAACCGAGTGAAAATTGTGATCCCTGAATTACCTCTTGTATCTTTCGTAGGTATGAGACCCGACCATCTTTGTACGATTCTCTTAGTTATGAACTTTGAAGAGTTGTCTGACCCTTCTAAAAACTTCGTGTCGTCCTATTGAGAGTATCCCGATTTGTTTCTCAGAGTGACTTAATCTAAGATTTGTCGGTCAACGGTGTTGTCTCTATCACCTCAGGACCTTACTTTCACATGCATGTATGGATGTACGTACACGCACGTACGTCTTTCGGGACTGTAAAATAAACAGGTACTCTTCGGTTTACGCACTGTACTATGAACTTCTTCGAATACGGTAGGATCCGATGTGTCTATCTACTAGTCCAAGTACCGGGACCATTCTACCTCTCTTTCATTATTTCAGAATTCTCAGTCTTTGTGGCCCAAGACGGTGGACAGGGACACACCAGAACCTACGTAAGACGTCGGAGGTAAATTAGTAGATACATCATCTGACCAACTATTGATAAGTGAGTGACCTTCTAATTTATCCTTGTACACATTTCAGGGATTATGTCACGGACTGTATAATCATCAGTTCTTTAAAACCAAAGAAATGTAATTGGAGTAAGGGTTTAACTGTGACTCGTGTAAGTCAGTCTTTTAGTCATTTTTCGTTAATCCTTATTAGGTCTCATCCTACTGTCTTTACTAGTCTTACCCTCGACCTGAACCGTACGAAAGCAATAAAACAATTTCTCTTTTGTTCGCTTGTATGTACCTAGACTATTTACATGTACATTAACCTCCTGAAAATATACCTTCCCTCCTGTTTAAATAAATTTTATCGAAGTCTCCCGTCTCGTTCCTAGTAAGAGGGGAGGGGCGGTAAGAAGAAAGTCGATGAATTGGGGATGCATAGGAAGTCTAATGTCCCGTTTTCAGTAAAGAAATATCAGTAAAATGATATGAAATTTTCTCGTAGGGATATCAATAATAGAAACAGACAAACGTACTGACTACAAGTATAGGAATGAGTTAAAAGTCGGGGTATGTCCGACCCTAGTACGGATAAAAGATTGAGTAATAAGTGGGTCGGGAAGCGAACTTTGGTCCACGTACCTTCGGGAGGTTATAAACAACTTATACTAAGGACGGGAGTTCGGAATGTTAGGATATTCTGAAGTGTCCTTTGTAACTGTGATGATTCCACGACGTTTGAGTCCAATCCATCTCCTCTGTCGAAGTTCGGTCTATTATCAATAAAACTCGTCGTCTTCGGTTTATTAAATGGATCTCATTAACCACGGGAGAGTAAGTTACCAGGTCGAGGGGTAAAGGTCACTACCGGTGAATTATCCCAGAGGTAGACTTGTACACCGGTATAACGACTTGCAATCACCTCTCTTTACTGAAACGGGTAGACTCCTGTAAATGTCTCAATTATTTCACCTTTTATAGTTTCACTTTGTTCCAGTGTCGGGTCCTCTCCCGAAAGTCGTCTCTGTCGATGTCGTCCGTACCCCTTGTTCCCCGGAGTAAACGAACTCTTCCGTAGAATCAGTACGTTTAATTACCTTTCCTTCCTTCCCTCCCAATCGAGTCCCTACTCGTTACTACTGTTTTCTGACCTCTGTATACCGTTTCCTCCTTTACGTTACAATACAGTCGAAAGCCACTAAGTATTGATTGTCGTTCTCCAGACGTTTCCGTCTAACTTCCGCACGTCCCACAATACATTAGTACGGGGTCACTACGTACTTTCGTGACTCGTAAGGTTACACGTCTCAGACTGTACGGACGAAATTCTTCAGATCCTAAGACACCAGCACCTCTATGGCAAATGTGTCGATTTCTTTGAAAAAAAAAAAAAAAAAAATTCTTAAAAGAGTCAAGAAACTCGGTCAAACCCAATTTAGACAAATATGAATCTTCGATAAGGGTAGAGGTAAATACGAGTAAGCAGGTAAGCAAGCAAGCAAATAAAAAACTTTGGAAATAAATGAAATAAAAACTGTCGAGACCCAGAAGTGACGACACACGTCCGAAAGAGATCAACGTCCCTCGTCCCCGATGAGAGATCAACACCAAGTGTCCGAAGAGTGACCCCACTGGAAAGAACAACGTCTCGTACTCGAGGTCTCGGAGTAAGTAAATAAATGAGTTGTTTAATAAGTCACGGAACAAACACACTCGGAGATCCGATCCACTACACATGACGGAAATAAGTACAAGTTCAATTGTCAGTAAAGACATACCCCAATAGTGTTCTCAGAAGTTTAACTAGGAACCAGAGATCAGACCGGTACAGATTGGGAAAGAGGTAAGAAGTCGGTCCGACTAGTAAGATTTAGTACTAACACCTTCACAAATACACACGACCTTCACAAATGAATGAAAGAGTACGTGTGTGAAACGTGTGTGTGTCTATATGACCCGACATTAGTGTAACTTACGACACGTAAAGGAACTTACACAGACCGAAAGAGAATACATCTGAAACAAAACGGACTTCTTGTGAAAGTTTGGGATAAGGTCTTTTAACTGAGGATAATTAGTAAAACGAGAGTCACTCCTCTAGCCAAGGGGACTCTCCCAAAGGAACTAGTGGGTTCTTTACAAAACCATTAAAAAAGTCCGAAACGTAACTTCTTACATTCGATGAGGTAAAACAATTGTCTTTTTGAGGTAAAACATTCCAAGGTCCTTTTCTCGGAAACCTTTAGGGGACTGGAGTGGGGTGGTGGGTACTCGATTAGCCTGGGGTCTGGTCTTAGAGGACTGAATTGCGAGTCCTTGAACACCAGATGGATCTGTTACCCCTGGTTAGTCTTGGGCACCGGTCGGGCCCTTTACTTTTGGTTAGTCTTGGGTCGTGGATTAGGAAGGTGTCTTCCATTGGTTAATCTGCAGAGAGTTGGGCCTTTGAGTGCAAAAAGTTTAAAAAGGCCACTCTTATGGGATATATTCGTTATATTGGGTCTCGAACCCCGAGGAGGGATATCGACGACACAGCTATAGTCACCCTCGGGGTCGAGCTCGAACCATTATTTTTGAGAGAACGAAAACGTAGTCTATAGCCGAGGAACCACCAGTAACCCTCTAAAGCGTTGAACCCGTATTGTCGTAGTGTGATATATAAAAGAGATATGTCATTCAGAGGAGGTATGCTTACTCTAGGTAAGACTCTCACGAAAGGACTCAGGTCCAACAAGCATACAGGTTGTCAATCGAATCCATGGGTTGATTGTGTCAGCCGTTATAGTGGAGACGAAAAGACAAACGAAGACCTGTAGAACCCGAACTTTGTTTCTATGACAAGATGACATGACATATGTCATGACAACGTCCTTCCGCCTGGGGAAGGTCCCGGACTTTGACCCGAGAACAGATTGTGAGTCTTTACTTAACAGGCTCCTCTGTGTACACGACTGTTTCGTTCTCTATAATAACCCTTTCCCGTGGGACCACCTCTCGTCATCCCATTCCCTTGGGTCCTCTGGTCGAGACGGTGTACCGAGTGTCAGAGGTCAAAATACCACTACCCTAATCAAAGGCCCAACAGAAATCGGTTGGTAAGACTGAGTCTCAGGAAGGACCACCACGCACGGAACAAGTCGGTTTACCTACGGTCTCTCTTCCTAAGACCCTCCACCAACCTGTACACTACAGAGGAAAACTGGAAAGGGCTTGAGAAGACCAACCACCTCCGAATAATCAAGGCACAAGGAATGACCCTGGGGGACAACATTTTGTTGAATACGTTTACCAATGATGCCACAGACCGGTCCCACCTGCCAAAGTCAGTCACACGAAGTGGATTGTCATGACATCGTAGTTCATGTGTTTTAGTGTGGGTGAACATCTCCTCCGTACGCTGTTAGTTTATGGAAGAGGGATACCCCATCCTCCCTTTTGTTCAATATACCGAGTCCTCCTGACTTTAGGTAATTGTCAATGTTGTACACCCCTTCTTCCTACTATTCCCAGACCGAAAAGACAAGGACGTAAGGTTCTGGGAGGAACCAAAATAGACGAGAAAACAGGAACCCAGTGGTGTTGTTACATCGGTCTGTACGCTTGGCTGGATACACTGACCTGTACGTTTATGTAACAAGTGAAGAAACTTTAGAGGGTTGAACTTCCAAGTATCCATCTCCTCAATGACATTACAGTGTGTCGTGACGGTAACGTTTAAAGAATGGACAAAGAGACTTGTTTAAGTTCTTACGTACTTCCTTCCCGTGACACAGTCAATGTCAATATCGGGAACTTGAATTAAGTCACGGATCATGGATCACTAGTGACTCATGTACAAACAGTTTATTTTATTAAACCAAGAGTACATCGGTCGTAGTTTACTTTTTATTTTACAGTGGTTAATCCTGTTAAGTACAGTTTAAAATGAGATTTAAGGAAACGATACAGGATGGAACCTAAGGAAAAGAATTTTTACGAGCGACAGGAAATGGAGAAGGAGGGGACCATCGAGTCAACCATTTCTTAGGCGGACGTTACGTCCTCTGGGACCAAACTAAGGACCCAGTCCTTCTCGGTGACCTTTTCCATATCCGATGTGTGAGGTCATAAGAACCCGAAGGGAACACTGAGTCGACCATTTCTTACACGAGCGTTACGTCCTCTGGACCCAAGTTAGGGATCCAACCCTTCTAGGGGACCTCTTCCCTTTCCGATGGGAGAGCTCATAAGATCGGACCTCTTAAGGGACCTGACATATCTGGTACCCCAGTGTTTCTCAGTCTGTGGTGACTCACTGAAAGTTAAACGGAGAAATGACTTAGATGACGATACCCGAATTTTCAGAAGGTATAGACTTTTGTTTCTTATAAGAAGAAAATGATCGGAGAAACAAAAACGGTACAACTAATCTTGGTTGAGACTGAAGAGACCGTTCGGAGTCGTTGTTGTGTCGACCAGAGATCAAACTCCCAGGTTTAAACCCGACTAAGTGTACCGACGGTTGGACGGTCTGACCCGAACCGAGACCGTTACCCCCTGGTCCGTAGTCGACAGTTGTGATAGTAGAGGTCGGGGAAAGTTGACCTCAGTTATTAAAAAAGGAAGGGGCACCAACCAAGGTTGAAAAGATCGGTTAAGAGTGGTCCTATTGTCACGTAGTAGTCGAAGCCAGGTGACTACCCACTTCAGGCTCTGATCACAACAATGATTTTCGAACCATAAGTTACTCGGACTCTACTCAAATTCACACACAGTTTAATTTCGAAATGTGATGAGTCAACAATAATTGATCTTAGAATGTTTCCTTACATCGAGTGACCAAACAGTTTCATTACAATATGGGTTAATGATTGTGTACGGTTGTAGTGAATATACACAAAGAACGACTAACGTACACTTAAATAACGACACGGTAAAAATATGGAGTCTCGTCAACCTAGATTAGGATGAGGAATACCAACACAAGGGACCTCTCTAGAACGACTATTGTATCTAAACATGTTGACTATTGAAGGAGTGTGGTGACCTTTAACTGTAGTTGAATATCTTTTGAAACCAAAAGAATATGTCATCAGAGTCATATCGTGGAAGTTGAGTTTAGGAGGTTTCAGGGGAGGACGTGTATGTTACTCCGTAAACGATGTAGTCAAATCCGATCCTGTACCCCAATGTTGTCTTCCAGATGGTCCCATAACTTATAGGTCAGTTACCGACAGGGATGTTAATCAAGAAATTTCCGACTTCTTGGACTTGACGACCTCGTCCGATACAACATTCCCGAAACCTAAGATAACAAAGACTAAGGAGGACATGAACCCGTTTCCGTGAGAAGATAATTAAAGGATTACGTGTCAATCTAGTAATCATCGACTCTATGAAGCCTTAATCGAAATGTCTGAAATGTATCATGAGTGGGATAAAGGTCTCCCTCTAGTTGATCTGTCACGACTACGACTTTCGAGTCGGAGAGACATATGGTCGCGACTTAGTTTAGAGTCCCTGTCTCAAAATCCACTTCATCTTTTCCTATCGAAATAACGAAACGGTCGTTTACCCCTGTGTCACCCGAGGACGGGACTTTTTGATACACAGGGTTGGGTCCTCCTGAACCACTCCTCAAAATATCTTTAACCAAGTTCCCAACCCAACGACGATTCTAATCTCACACACGTGAGGAAATTATACCGGAGTTTCCCAGAGTTTGGTACTGACAGAGAGACCTTACTCCTAACAAAGTAGAAAGTAAATAACCCCCAAAATCTTGAACGTCTATAACAATACACATTCGGACCTCCACCCCAGTAACGTAAAACCGTCGAGGAGGGAACAAACAAGAGATACAGATACAGAGATAAAGACGAAACGTTTATTCAAGTAGACATGGTAAAAAGATCGAAGGTGTATAAAATTAATTTCTCTACCAACCTACCGTAGCGACCGAGTTACCTGAACTCAAACTCGTTCGAGACCCTCAACCACTATCTGTCCCTCCGGACCACACGGTACCCCAGAGTTTCTCAGTCTGTGTTGAATCTCTGACTTGACTCAACTTATGTTATAAACAAAAAGATAAATACTAAATGAAGTGAGATATACTGGTAGAGATCCAGGTGGGTGTAGAGACGTCTACCGTGTTAAGACAAGGAAAATTACTGACTCATTATAAGGTAATATATTTATATGGTGTCGAAGAAATAGGTAAAGAGACAACTAACTGAAAATCTAACGGAGGTACAGGACCAAATTACCCCTGTCTTAAAGTCAAATCCTTCCACTTTTTAAACCCTCTATCTACTTCCACTCTCAACATGGTGTTATATTACATGAATCACGGTGACTTGACATGTCAATTTATATCAATTTTACCATACAAAATATAATACACTGAAAATGGGGAATTTCTTTTAAATTTTTAGTGTGTGTGTGTGTGTGTGTGTGTGTGTGTTTCTGATAATTTCCTTTCCGAGGTTTTTGTATTTACGAAAACTTATATTTTTATACGAAGTGGATTATAAAAAGACTATTTTTAACTTTCATTTTTTATAAAAATGTGGATACTGATCTTAAATTCTCTAACTTTTGTAGGGTCCATCTGCTATCTCATACGTATACCCGTGAGTATACGACAACCTTCAAATTTAACGATGTCATTAAAGTTCCCCCATAAAACGTTAAAAATACTTTTATTTCCCGAAGAGTCCACCACGATTACATTTCTTAGAAGGACAGTTACGTCCTCTGTGTTCTCTGTACCCGAACTAGGGACCCAGTCCTTCTAGGGGACCTCTTCCTTTATCGTTGGGTGAGGTCATAAGAATGGGTCCTTTAGGGTACCTGTTTCCTCGGACTACCCGATGTCAGGTACCCTAGCGTCTCAGTCTGTGTTGACTCACTGACTCTTGTACTTTTATTTACACGTATTGAGCACACGAACGTCAAGGTGAATCTACCAAAATATGAGATCTTCAGGTGATGTATTGTACTTATAGAATTCTGCCTATACACATTCCTTAAAATAACGTCGGTATGTTTATTGTTCTCCTCACCTTTTGTTGAATATCCTGAAGGTCACCTGACCCCGAGTTCATTTAATTTGGATCATAGTACTCGACGAAATATGGGTACTTTTTATTACTTATCCCAATTATTCCTTCGTGGTTTTACCGTTCTATAAGTGATCCATTTTATTACACTCTTTTTTATGAAAGATTCTGGTAAATGTTATCCTAGAGTTTGGAATCACGGTTTTTCGAATCTAATTCCCTCTTAAAACAAAGAATAAATACGTGGGGTTCTATATTAAAACAGTAGTACTGATTTAAAATTAAAAAAACGTAAAAAATTGAAATTTTTTATTGGAACAGTAAGAGAGATATTGAACCTTCTTTAAATGAGAAGGAAGATCCGAGTGATAACGATAAGGTTGGAACACGAGATCCTCATCAGTTCCTCAAAGAGAAAAGGGGTCTACAAGACGAATAAACGTCACGAGAAAGGACTAGCATTCTCCTTAAACGGAACAGAATCGGAGGAGAAAACCGAAAGTCAGTCGAAGAACGACGTCAAGCTTAAGGGGGTACTCGGAGCTCGGAGACAAAAGTGTGTCCGATTATCCCTCTAGTCATAACCCTCAAATACTTGACAAGGAAGTAAACGTGACTGGGAGATCCCGACTTCAAACGTAAATATTAAAAGATTAAACACTTACACGACGGTCTTTATCGTTGTTTTATACAGAGCCCCGTGGGTCCCAGACAAAAGTCCTAGACTCTACGTTTACGTACTTTTGTTCAATGGTCCGTCGTGTGTAAGGTAAGGGTCGAAAAGTCCGAGACACGAACTGCGAGAGAGTGAACAGAAAGAAGCAAAGAACAACGTAGTGGACGATGAGAAGAGAAGGAGGAGGAGTAGAAGTATGTGAGAACCAAAAACACTCAAATCCCTAAGTAAGTCTTTTCTTCCGAAGAACAAACATAGTACCTGGTTAGTCTGTAGCACCAGTCCGTTCCGAACGTGAACTCTCTGAACCGATATTCCAGGTAGTTCCGAGAATCTCCCCTATTACATTGTCACTGGTCTTTCCACCCGCACTCACACCCCACTTCTACCAGGTGAGGTAAAACGAACTTAGGTCAAACTCGAGAGATACCCCGCAAGGACACCCTGTGTGTTCAGTCCCCATATTCTGTCTGGTCACATCTGTGACCGATCTCTTAGTAGTCGTATAAATTCTAAGACGTCGATTATTCACTGTCTCAACCCTGAGTGTGGTTCCGACACACTGAGGTTCGGGACTTGTGTCAAGTGTATATCATAACGACTGAAGAATCTACTGAGGTTCCAGTCAGGGTTTCAACTCGAAGATTTCTGTCGTAACGAAGGGGGCCGAAATGAGGGACGATACGAGGTAGAAGTCCCGGAGAGAGGGAGTAGAGTGTGGGACTTCGCTGGGACCTTGGGAAGTCGAGAAACTATACATGACACCGTCAGATGTAAACATCTTTAACTGAGGCCCGAGGGGGTCGAAGTTAGACTGTTGAAAAACTTTCATGATTCGAGAACAACAGTTTACACTTGTCCAATAGTGTAAGGTCCAGTTATACAACCCAAAAGTAGGTAGACAATGAGTCATTGTTTAATCTCATAAAGAGGAACGTCGAGAACGAAGTAAGGAGTCAATAAACTATCTAATTCGTCAACCTAAGTAGAAAAGATTACACCTGTGAGACTCAAAACCTCTCCGTATTTACCACTGGAAGTCCGTACACACACACATACACACACACACACGTGTGTGTGTGCGCACTCGCGTACGAGTCAGAGTGAGCACTTACTGAAAACTGATCCTGACACTGGGTGGTCCGAGGAGACAAGTACCCTAAGAGGTCCGTTCTTATGGCCTCACCCAACGGTAAAGGAAGAGGTCCGCTAGAAGGACTAGGTCCTTAACTTGGGTCCAGAGGTCGTAACATCCATCTAAGAAATGGTCGACTCGAAGTTCCCTTCGGGATTAGAAGTTCGTATACGGCCTTTTAGACTCGAAGTCAACCACCCTCGACCTACCCAAGAATCCCTAATAAATAAGTGTTTCATAGTGAAACATCTACTACTCCTTTGACTAGGGTCTTTACACTTCCCTAAACAGGTGTCAGTGTGTCCGTGACCTACCGTCACCTAGGACCCAGTTGAGAGGGGTAGTGAGTCTGAATCTAACTATCTCGGTGTTTCTCCCCGTTTTAACAACTCATTGATGTCTCATTAGAATTTCGAATTTGTTAAGATACGGTAGAGAAGTGAGTGGGAAATTGAAGGAGATTCTATTTTAATTTTCTGCGAATGAGGAATCTTCCTTTCAATATTGGTTGGATCTGTCGTATAAGTTTTCGTCTCTGTAAGGCTGCGTCCTATGTCGTACGAACCCCGACCACGTGTCACTACTGGGTCTCTTTACAATACCCCTCCCTCCACCCTCCCCCAAAGTACAAACCCTTACGTACATGTGGGCACCACCTAAGTACAGTTACATACCGTTTTGGCTATATCATAACATTTCATTTTATTTCAATTTTTATTTTTAAATTTTTTTTTTTTTTCGTCTCTGTAATGAAACGGCTGATTCCAGACAGATCAGTTCCGATACCAAAAAGGACACCAGTACATACCTACACTCTCAACCTGACACTTCTTCCGACTCACGGCTTCTTAACTACGAAAACTTGAAAAACTTGACACCACAACCTCTTCTGAGAACTCTCAGGGAACCTGACATTTCTCTAGGTTGGTCAGATAAGATTTCCTCTAGTCACGACCCACAAGGAACCTTCCTTACTACGATTTCGACTTTGAGGTTATAAAACCGGTGGAGTACGCTTCTCAACTGAGTAACCTTTTCTGAGACTACAACCCTCTCTAACCCCCGTCCTCCTCTTCCCCTGTTGTCTCCTTCTCTACCGACCTACCGTAGTGACTGAGCTACCTGTACTCAAACTTATTTGAGGCCCTCAACCACTACCTGTCCCTCCGGACCGCACGACGCTAAGTACCCCAGCATTTCTCAGTCTGTGTTGACTCGCTGACTTGACTTAACTTGACTTCTATGTAGACGATAGGAGTCGGGATTAAGACTTTACCATCCTAAACAATTTAGATGGTTTCGTTGGTAAACTGGTATCTGGTATGGAGAACGAAGCCCGTCTTCTGTTACTCAATTTTTTAGGGAGGGACGAAAAGAACAAAACGTGTTAATTTTCTTATCCGTCAGGAAATACGTCCCGTTCTCCTTTGAATTGGAGTACTCTTTTGACTAAAACAGTATAAACTTCACATCAGGTGTTTATGAACTTCGATCCTTGGAGACCTGTAACGTCACATCGTCGAAAATTTAGTACGTCTGGAACCAAATTTCAACTCTTTGTGGTCAATGACCAACACCCTATAAGTACAATAACTTTTCATAAAACCATTAAGGTCGAAGTCCGTGTCGTACTATGTCTCTGTGTGTATTCACAGTAGTTCGAAAACATACGAGGAACAGAGGAACCAGACGGAAGTAGACCCATCCGACGTTGGACTTAAACTAAAAGGAATATGCCAACGGTTATTAAAGAATCGTGACATACGGAAGCTAAAATATAGGTCGTCTTTTCTCCCACAGAAATAAAGTTTTACACATCATAAGAGATTCCAAATGACGCTAACCTGACCCAATCCAATGTATAAGAAGAGATCAAGCAGATACACTAGTCTCCCTTCCTTATGTGGTTAACTTAATCGAGTCAAAAGTAGAAGGTTTGGACCGTTACTTTCCGTTTCTTTGATTCACTGAAAAAGTTCTGGTGTCCGGTAACTACATCGTCCTGAAATTTAAGTCATAAGAAAGATTATACGGTGTAGGACGTTTGATAGACATTTAGTTAAAGGTGAAAATAAACACGTGTTTGTCTCCTCAAATCGAGAAGTGTAGGCCGGACGTGTCAATATAGGGATTAAGGTCAGTACCAAGAAGGTCACTGGTTAAGACACTAGGAATTCGTTCAGGGTGTTGGACACGGTCGGAGGTGAAAGGGTAGAAATTCCATTCTTCCTCCTACAGACAAGACGTAGTCCTGTATACGTTATTAAGGGTGTCTTCGTGAACGTTTAAAGTTTCCCGATGTGTTTAGATACTACAGTCCTGATCGTCACCACCATAATCAAAAAAACTGACAACTTGTCGTGGACACTGATACTATCCGTAACCAGTAACGACTAAGAAACACTAGAGTTACTTCAGTTCCTAGTCCAGACAGAACCCGGTGGTAAAGACTGATGTCTCGTGTCAAGACCCGTGTGTCATATAACGACTTCTTATGAAGTAACTTACTTACTAAATTGGGTGTAAATAATTGGATTCTAAATCTTTCGACTTTGGAAGTAATGTACATTACCCGACCAGTAAGTTGGTGTTACATGGAGAGAAGAAAGTAGATCTTTAACCCTTATTATAATACAATACTCCCAATTTACTTCCTTGTGTACATTCCAGAGATCTTGCGTTCTTCGTGAGTTTTTTTCAACCGATACGAATAAATACTGTACGACGACTAAAATTTGTAAATGTTCTTCGGATGAAGTGTTTCCTGTTAGTTCGGTTCTAAGTGGTTCACGAAGGTACAACGACCGGGTCACGACCGGGACCGTATCCGTATCTTTTTTCTGAATGTAAGGTGGAACTCTTCAAGGATTAACCACCCGGTGACCCTCGGTTCGTTCGGACTTAAGAGGAGACAGGACACTCGTCTGTAAAGTCTAAGATTTTTTCGACCAAAAGAGGCAGAGTTTTCTGTCGACCCGAAAGTCCACAACTCTACTCAACTTTGAGTTTGTAAACCACTCCCTTACCTCCCTCAGTAATATTTATCTTTTATTCATCCTTCTCTAAAATAACTCCCTTATTTTTTTCGAGGACCTGTAGGAAGTTTTATCACGTCGAAGTATCTTTATATGGTGGAACATCACGAAACGAATTTTATTACTCTTTCAAAGTAGGTAATGTCACTTCTCTCAGATTTCTTCTTGAGGTCACCGAAGAAGAAAAACGAAAATTACCTGGTTTCTCGAGTTTCAAAGATAAAAGAAAGGATAGGTCTCGGTTTCCCCTCTTTTGTCTCTTAATGTCTCTACATATCCGTCGGTACTCCAGTACATCCCTTGTAATAAAATTCGTCTAATAAGACCTTTATTTTTAAAGAACCCCTCTTTATGTATTTTTTAAATTCACAAAATTTTTATCTACATCTTCTTTCTTTTTTTATGTCTCGGATCTCAAGTGGATTTAAGTTGAGACATCGAGTCTATCAAAGATCATAGGACCGAATGTATATCCTTTTGATCTCCTTAAACAACTTGTAGATAAATCGATGGTTGTGGACGAGTTCCCCTAAATTCCTGTTTATTTAGTCACTGAAAGGGATTCTTCCGTTAAGGTTTGATCTTTAACCGGAGTTTATGGTCAACCCGAAGGGAAAACCGAGTCGATCATTTCTTAGACGGACGTTACGTCCTCTAGACCCAAGTTAGGGACTCAACCCTTCTAGGGGACCTCTTCCCTTTCCGATGAATAAGGTCATAAGACCGGACCTCTTCAGGTACCCCAGTGTTTCTCACTCTGTGTTGACCCACTGAAAGTGAAACCTTAGAACAAATCCTGAAGGGCCTACCAAGTCTACCATTTCGTAGACGGATGTTACGACCTCTGGACCCAACTTAGGGACCCAACCCTTCTAGGAGACGTCTTCCTTTACCGTTGGGTGAGGTCATGAGAACTTATCTTTTAGAGTACCTACTTCCTAGGACCACCCGATGTCAGGTAGACCAACGTTTCTCAACATGTACTGACTCGCTGAAGTGAAAGTGAAAGTGGTTAGATGTCTCGTTCCAGAGACGACTTGTGTATTTCTACCGTGAACGGGGGAGTAATACAAGGTATAACGGAACCATCTTCTTCGTAGGAACTCAAAAAGATCACTTACGACAAAACATCAACGTATATCATTTAGGTAACTTTGTAGGGATGAAGGTACTAGTAAAACTTAAAAAGGAGTCATGATACTGTAGAAGTCAAGGAAACCACATCAGTAGTGACAACTTAAGTTGTTCCAACTTCCTTAGTCGGTTTGGTTGAGACAGTACAGGAAGGGTCTGGTATTAAGAACTCGATTTCTACTCGAGAGGTCTAGTTACTTAAGGGATGTCAGGGACACCATGTATAGTCAGTTCATGATGTTAATAAAACCACCTCCGGTAAAGGGGATCTCATCCCTAACACAAAGAAGTGAATCTCACCCAACTCTGTATGGGAGTAATAATCGGACCTACGTTACTTCTCATTACCCCTTTTCAGAACATCTTTTTTTTTTTACAGTAGAACACTTCGTAAAAAAAAGGTCCAGTGACGTACTAAGGTCCGTTTACCTTCTCGACAGGAACCACTCTGTCTGATCTCTGGGACACCCATGTCAGGTCGGCAATACGACTACACGGTCAGAGAGAAAAGGTCCACTACGATGTACACACCAAGAAACAACACAAGTGACACCACCAATATCGTTGCTTCTACATGCAACGACATTACTCTACATCGGTGCTTCACAATCAGTGAGTCAACACAGACTTAGAAACGTTAGTACATGACATCGGACGGTCCGAGGAAACAGGTACCCTAAGAGGTCCGTTCTTATGACCTCACCCAACGGTAAGGGAAGAGGTCCCCTAGAAAGGTTGGGTCCCTAGTTTAGAGTAAGAGGACGTAACGTCCGTCTAAGAAATGACAGACTCGGTGTTCCCTTCGTCCCGGAGAAACAGTTGTTCCCGTCGTTTATACAACCAGACCCGACTACCTTTTTGGTTTACATTACTTTTGTAGAGTAAACTATAATACAGTTTCTTTACAACCGTGAAGGTAAAACAAACTGATTTTCAGTAGGAATTCAGTTACGTAACTCCTCGGTAAGTATATTCGGTTGATAAACCTCATCAGTTCGATAACTTAAAGTTCAGAACCCATTCATAAGTGTACAGTTACCCGTAAGAGGGGATGGGTCACAATATAAAAGTGAACGTAATGGTACACGTTCTGGGTCAAGGCGTACACAAGGAGATCAAAGACGGTCCTGTATAATCGATCTAGGACGTCCGGGAAATCACACATCTAAAAAAAGACGACCCGAAGGGACCTGAACTAAGAATAATAATCTGATCTTCGTGTTACATACACTATCCTCTAGTTTGTAGGAGAGTGTTCCATGGTCAAAGTTTACTGAGAAAACACTCTCTTCAAGAGTAAACCTTTCTTATTTTTCAAACGGTACTCTTCTAAAGTCTCCTAATCCCTCAAGTTTCTAAAAGTCTCAACAGATATGATTATAGGGATAAGGTCCAGATTTATCAGGAAAAAAAAGGAGGTAATCCCGGGACCAAAACTGTATTCTCTGAACAACTCTGTCAACTAAATTATAAGAAACGTCAATAATGGGGACGTTAGCCTAAGTGACGTAATGAACAGAAGATCGAAGTTACCTACTTACAGAGAAACTTACGTAGTATTTCTAAGGTATAAGATCTAATACGACATTTAATCGTTAATCTTCGTGACCTGAAAAAGAAAAAAAAAAAAACCAGTTCCAGAGAACATGAGTGGAGGAAGGGTTTTCAGTGAAATGAGTGTTAAGAATATGGAAGAAACGATGGTTTAAGTAATTCGTAGTGTTCATAAGTTTTAGGGTTTCGGAGTAGGAATAAGGCAATTGATGTCTACTTTCAGAGTCCTGAGTACACGGTGACGTGGGGTGGATGAAGATCATTGTCCCTAAAACAACGGAAGACTCGTCACTCTTTCTGTCAAGGGTTTAGAACAGGTTGTCAGACGGAGCGTCTTGGTGAAAAAAAAAAAGTATTTTCTGAAAAAACTACACATGGTAAAAATTTTCGGAAATAACTTAAACAATGTCATAACAGGTAAAAAAAATTTACAAGACCAAATAAAGGGTTGGTTCTTGGGTGTGACGGTACTTTCCGCTTCAGAATTGGTGACATGGAGGTCCCTTCAGGGGTTTGGTGAGAACAATGGTTATTAGACTCCGTCCCAAAGGATCTTGATCTGGGACTCCGTCCTTAAATCACACCTACGAAATAAAATCTTCATGTTGGGATTCCACTCTTCTCCCTCCCCTTTCGTTTCACTCCGTCACGTTGTCATCTTTCTCTACTTTTTACTACGTAATTAGTGTGACCTCTTCTCTTACCGTTTCGTGAAATCATAAGAACGGAACTCTTGGGGTACTTGTCATACTTTTCCGTTTTTCTATACTGTAACTTACTACTTGAGGACTCCAGCCATCCACGGGTTATACGATGACCTCTAGTTACCTCTTAATTGAGGTCTTTCTTATTTCTCTACCTCGGTTTCGTTTTTGTCGTCAGTCAACACCTACACTGACCACTACCTTCGTTTCAGGCTACGACATTTCTCGTTATAACGTATCCTTGGACTTTACAATCCAGGTGCTTAGTTCCATTTAACCTTCACCAGTTTGTTCTCTACCGTTCCCACTTACAGCTGTAAAATCCTTAGTTACTCGATTTTACCTGACCTTACCCACTTAAATTGAGTCTACTGGTAATATAGATGATGACACCCGTTCTTAGGGAAGCTTCTTTACCTCATCGGGAGTATCAGTTGGTTTCTGAGACTTTATGTCATGAACCTACGTTAGGGTTTTTGTTGTCTTACTAGAGACAAGTAAAGGTTCCGTTTGGTAAGATATAGTGTCATTAGGTTCAGGTACCAGACTGGTCATTGCGACTTCTTCGACTTCAACTTGTCAAGATATTTCTGGATGTTCTGGAAAATCTTGATTGTAGTATTTTTCCACAGGAAAAATAATATCCCATGACCTTACGTTTTCATTGTTCAGTTCTTTGTGGACCTCATTGTTTCGTTTAAACCGGAACCTAATGTCTTACTTCGTCCCGTTTCCGATTATCTCAAAACGGTTCTCCTGTACGACCAGTATCGTTTGTGGGAAAAGGTTGTTGTGTTCTCTTCTGAGATGGGTACCTGTACCCGTAGTGGTCTATCAGTTGTGGATTTAGTCTGACTAATATAAGAAACGTCGGTTTCAACCTCTTCGAGGTATGTCAGTCGTTTTTGTTCTGGTCCTCGACTGACACCGAGTCTAGTACTTGAGGAATAACGGTTTAAGTCTGAATTTAACTTCTTTCATCCCTTTTGGTGATCTGGTAAGTCCATACTGGATTGAGTTTAGGGAATGTTAATATATCACCTTCACTCTTTGTCTAAATTCCTTGATCTAGACTATCTCACGGACTACTTGATACCTACCTCCAAATACTGTAACATATCCTCCTTCCCTACTTCTGGTAGGGGTTCCCTTTTTTTTACGTTTTTTCGTTTTACCGACAGACCCCTCCGGAATGTTTATCGACTCTTTTCTTCTCTTCGTTTTCGTTTCCTCTTTTCCTTTCTATATGGGTAAACTTACGTCTCAAGGTTTCTTATCGTTCCTCTCTATTCTTCTGAAGGAGTCACTAGTCACGTTTCTTTATCTCCTTTTGTTATCTTACCCTTTCTGATCTCTAGTGAAGTTCTTTTAATCTCTATGGTTCCCTTGTAAAGTACGTTTGTACCCGAGTTATTTCCTGTCTTTACCATACCTGGATTGTCTTCATATTTTATAATTCTTCTCCACCGTTTTTATGTGTCTTGACATGTTTTTTCTAGAAGTACTGGGACTATTAGTGCTACCACACTAGTGAGTGGATCTCGGTCTATAGGACCTTACACTTCAGTTCGCCCGGAATCCTTCGTAGTGTTACTTGTTTCGATCACCTCCACTACCTTAGGGTCAACACGACAAAGTTTAGGATTTTCTAGTACGAGACTTTCACGACTTGAGTCATACGGTCGTTTAAACCTTTTGAGTCGTCACCGGTGTCCTGACCTTTTCCAGTCAAAAGTAAGGTTAGGGTTTCTTTCCGTTACGGTTTATTACGAGTTTCATGGTGTGTTAACGTGAGTAGAGTGTGCGATCATTTCATTACGAGTTTTAAGAGGTTCGCTCCGAAGTTGTTATGCACTCGGCACTTGAAGGTCTACAAGTTCGACCAAAATCTTTTCCGTCTCCTTGGTCTCTAGTTTAACGGTTGTAGACGACCTAGTAGTTTTTTCGTTCTCTCAAGGTCTTTTTGTAGACAAAGACGAAATAACTGATACGGTTTCGGAAAGTGACACACCTAGTGTTATTTGACCTTTTAAGACTTTCTCTACCCTTATGGTTTGGTGGACTGGACGGAGAACTCTTTAGACATACGTCCAGTCCTTCGTTCGATCTTGACCTGTACCGTGTTGTCTGACCAAGGTTTGTCCTTTTCCTCATGTAGTTCCGACATATAACAGTGGGACGAATAAATTGAATATACGTCTCATGTAGTAACGGCCTCAGGTCGAGGTCGTCGGTCCCTAAGTTGGACTTCTCTACCTGCCACAACCGCTTACTCTGTCGAAGAGTAAAAAGATACCTGACGGACAAATAAGGTTCAAATTCTATGAGAAAATATAAAAATGTTTTCGTAATCCGGTCTCCAAACTGTAAAAGTCAAGGGGGAGAGGGTCTAAATAATAGAGGTATTTAGTAACAACGAGGAGTTTGTCTTAAGGACGAAGTCACTAAGAGAGCCTTAATTGGAATAGTAGATAATAGATGGAGGAAATTTCACAGGATATCGATTGAACACTAATGTAAAATTGAGTACGATGTACGGAGTCAAATGATGAATAGAAGGATTCAGGATAAACGGGGATTGTAGGACACGAGTGATAGAGAATTTTTCCAAAGATCGATATCACAGAGATTTTTAAGGATTGAAGATATTCGATATCATTTTATACGATTGAAATGTTGTGAGGAATTTAGAAATTGGAGATTGACAAAATTAATAAAGGTTCGGGATTTAAGTCATTTGAGGGAACGGTACTTGTAAGAGGAGCGTTTATCCGAAGTCTGTAGTCAGAGAGGGTACCGGAGTTCGACGCCGGATACACGAGTAGGACCTTGTGAGAAAACATTTTCAGAAACTTGTTTACAGTTACTAATTGAAATACTTAATAAAAGTCTCGTCACGACGTCTTCCGAAATACGGAAGAGTACGAGGAGAGTTCTTGTTATTCGTGGAATTATGAGGAAAAGTCAGTCGAGTCGGCTCCTCTCCTTTTCTGTTTAGTCTTAGTGTTCCGGATTGAGGAAGTAGGACCCTATGCACGGACGCCTTACTCCTCTCCCCCGACCCCTGGCACGGAGGTAAAACAGTTATTACGGATTGCGCCGAGGGCTGTGTAGTACTCTTTGCGACCCGACCTTCTTCGTGTCCGACCTTAGTTCTAACGGCCCTCTTTATAGCTATTGGAGTCTATACGTCTATTGTGGTGGGAATACCGTCTTTCACTTTTTCTTGATTTCTTGGAGAACTTCTTTCACTTTCTTCTCTCACTTTTTCAACCGTATTTCGAGTTGTAAGTCTTTTGCTTCTAGTACCGTAGACCAAGGTAGTGAAGTACCGTTTATCTACCCTTTTGTCACCTTTGTCTGAAATAAAAACCCCCGAGGTTTTAGTGACGTCTACCACTGACATCGGTACTTTAATTTTCTACGAATGAGGAACCTTCCTTTCAATACTAGTTGGATCTGTCGTATAATTTTGCGTCTCTGTAATGAAACAGTTGTTTCCAGGCAGATCGGTTTCGATACCAAAAAGGTCATCAGTACATACCTACACTCTCAACCTGATATTTCTTTCGACTCACCACTTCTTAACTACGAAAACTTGACACCACAACCTCTTCTGAGAACTCTCAGGGAACCTGACGTTTCTCTAGGTTGGTCAGGTAGGATTTCCTCTAGTCAGGACTCGTAAGTAACCTTCCTGAATACAACTTCGACTTTGAGGTTATAAAACTGGTGTACTACACTTCTTAAATGAGTAACCTTTTCTGGGACTACGACCCTTTCTAACTTCCACCCTCTTCTTCCCCTACTGTCTCCTGTTCTACCAACCTACCGTAGTGACTGAGCTACCTGTACTTAAAACCACTTGAGACCCTCAACCACTACCTGCCCTCCGGACCGTAGACGTCAGGTACCCCAGTTTTTTTCAGTCTGTGCTCACTCACTGACTTGACTTGACTAACTTAGTGTCACCTGTTATAAAGGAGTCTCGGTCCTTTTCTGAAACAACGACACTTCCACATAGATAGACCAGTACACCCGTAAAAACACGGAGAGACGGATTTATCATTCCACGTACCTTCTTTAGATAACGTCCCTCATAATTGACATCCGAGGGAGGAAAGAGGGCGGGGTGACAAGTTTAAGACGGGGTGTCCTTCAATTAGGGGGAGATATAAACCCAACCGAGGATACCGTCGAAAACCCTTAGACCCAACACACTGTATGAACTTCGTCTTCTTCATCCTTTTAGTTCCTTCTCCGTCTCTGACATTCACACCAGTTGGCACCTAGTACCTAGACGATCTGTGTACACCTCAGTCAACTGTATCAATGTACTTTCGTGAAAAGGAAAGTACTCCTTGTTAACTCTTCTTTCTCTTTACGGTCACCCTTTTTTATAGAAGTAGATTGTTTTCCATTTTTTACCTAACTTACATCATTTTAATGGTCTACTTCCATAAAAGAAGTAAACAAAAACTGAGTAAGTCAGTAAGAATGATTGAATACCTAAGTGAATTTGTAAATGTTTCCGATCCTTGACACGACCGTCGACACAAGTGTCACTATTTGTTTTATAGATATCAAGTAACGGAGTACCTCGAATGTGACATCTGTTATTCTTTTCATAATAGTATACGTTTGATGTTTTACATTCTTTAGATCAATAAAGTTTCGTTATTCTTTACGATATTATCGAAGATTTATAGAAGACACCCATAACTCTTTGTGTATGGTTAAATGCTAAGTACCTCAAAGGGTTATAACTTAGGATAGAGGAAAGATTAGTTTCCAAATTCTTAAACGAGTCAAGTCTTTGACTTGCCGTTTAGAGCGTGACTTTTATCAGATACCTTTATTCAGAGTTTATAGTTGACCTTTTGTAGAATTCACACGCATAAGGAGGGGTTTGGGTTCTGGTCTCTAAAACTAGGTCATCTTAACCTTACTCCAGATCCTTAGACATACAAATATCCTGTGAGATCGACTAAGATTCCTACGAATTCAAAGTTTCCTTATAAACCAAATTCCACGGACGATAACTTATAAATTTTTTGATAAGAAAAAAGGGAACCTTTTTACTTAAGACATACAAACGTAGGAAAGTCGTCAAGTCGTAAAACCGAATAGAATAGGATTTCCTATTAGGACGGTCCTTTATTATAATAACATTATTATAAAGGTAAAGATAGAGTGAAATATTAAATATTTAATTAAGTAAAAAATAAGTAAGTAAGTAGTTTGTAAGTAACCGACGAATACGTCGCGGTCCAAACTGCTATTCACGACCCCTAAGTCTTTTCTTAACATACACGGTGACAGGACTTCAAGTATCACGAACTTCTACTATCTGTGTACAGTCCTCCGTCTACGACACAACACAGGGTCGTGACACTTATTCTTCTATTCACTGTATTTTTACCCTTCTCAGTCGAAAAAGAGTCCATATCCCCCACTACGTACACAGTTCTTGTTGAATAATTGAACAAAATAATCATCATCATAAAAATTATAGAAGACCGTTTTCGTATTAGTCATAGTCCCAGTGGGACATTATATACTCCGGGACACACTTATAAAAACCACCCTAAAAACAGATATATACGTTAAGTCAATTTTGTGCATAATATTTTAATTACCCAGATGAACTTCGTGTCACAAAATAGTTACTTCTAAACCTCATTACCAATCTCTACATATGAATACATAAACAAATAACAAAGTAGTGACATGTATTTCTAAGAAGTATCCTCTACCCGTGGTAGAGAAATGCATTTACAGATCTTCTATAACGAAATGTTAGAAATAACAGTTTACACGGTAATAACGGTTTGAAGTACAATGGGTGACGGTCATTTTACATCGTACGAGTCTTACAGTACCAAGAACCCTGAGACAAACACAACCTTATACATCTAGGAAAACGTACACATTAAGGGATTACATTAAATGTCGACCATTGGTCAACATCGACCGAAGGGACCACCGAGTCTCCATTTCTTAGACGGACGTTACGTCCTCTGTGTTCAAGTCAGGAATCCAACCCTTCTAAGGGACCTCTTCGTTTACCGTTGGGTAAGGTCATAAGAACGGACCTTTTAGGGTACCTGTCTCCTCGGACCACCCGATGTCAGGTACCGCAGGACTCAGTCTGTGCTGACTGATTCGTTATTGTTGTCGTTGAGAAATATTGAGATGAGTACTATGTAGTAAGAGGTTCCGTAAGTGCCTAGAACCTGAGGTCACTAAAGGGTATCGACAATGCCATGAAACAAGTACTACTGGTGTGTACATGTATAATAACTCTAGTTCACCCTTTTAAACTTACTATTAAATCAAATACTAGTACTACATAATTGACAAATCTTAAAGTATCGTGTTTCCATCTTGTTACGTAGAAAGTTGGTATGGAAGAGAACTTGAGAATCCCGGGATTAGTAACGGAGGGATCTTACACAATAGAAAACTACGACTCGTGCGAGAACGGAGGGTATTTATCGTTGGTCGGTCTTTCTTACACCCGTCCCGTTCTCTAGGTCAGGTCAAATACGTTATGTACAAATAGAAAATAGGTCTTACTTAATTCTGGGTACGGCCCCTCTCGTGACGTACCTAGTCTCTACGTTGACAACCCTCCCGAGGAGCGACAACGTCTCGTTACTAAAGGTTTCTGGAACGTCCTGTCCGTACGACTGTGGACTGTACACCGAGTCTCGGACACTCCCGCACCTACTGGTGGGACCACAGTCACCGTCTCCCCCGTACCCCACTTTTTATGTATGTAGATGGGGTCGGTGGGACTCTATACATCCGTCCTTCTATAAGGTAACAACTGTGTACATGCCTACTCTCGACTACGAACACAAATGTATGCACCGAGTTCAGGTTCTTAACCTTCTTGGGAACAATTGAACAATTGTTCAACAATCGGATCTCGGGACTTGAACAGGACACGAGCTGTACTCACTATCAGTGAGATTGAGTCGTACATCATACCAAGGATGTCGAGTTAGAACGGGGTAGGACACTTTCTTTTTGGTGGGACCGGTCACCTTACTAGACAAGTGGTCTGTTACGAGGACCTTGACTCCGTCCACGATACTACTGAAGAGTCCATGTTTAAGGTCTTGTTGATCCCTATAGATCAACTGAGGTGTGTTCCTTCTACCAGTCCATCACGAGACTTCCCCTCTTCACCACTGACTCCAGGCGTACAGGACCAGACCCTAATCCTAGGAGACAGATACAACGTGACGACCGGAATCTTCCAAGATCCGTGACGTTCCCCTGAATCTTTTGACGTTCCTGGGTGAGGTTTCGTGACCCGGGTGACTCCGTGACTTAAGTCTGTCCCGGGGTGAACAGTATCAGATTCCCACCATGGAGAATTATAATGATGACAATGAAATGTTTATTTCTTTAACTCCAAATTTTGTGGTTTGCTGGACGAGTCCTAGTATATTTAGTAATCCTCTTACGACCCGACGTTGAATCCAAAGTTTCGAGGTTTAAATACGAGAAAGGTCGGTTGTTGGTTAAATTGTAGTCAGGTTAGAACGTTTTAAATTTCCTTAAGATGACATTAAGATGACGTTCGTCTTTTAAGATGACGTATCATATTTGGTGACTCTTTACTCCTACCTGAAAATAAATAAATGAAAGAGTCCAATACATTCTGATGCACGTAAAAATTTCTGTCAATACAATTACTAAGAAATTTACATAAAATATGGACAAGTCGGCAATTGAGTGTTGAGGGACTCTTAATTCATCCCGTTCTGTTGTAAAAGATGAAGAGTAGAACCCTTGTATGTCAAACCTCTCAAAATAGGACCAAATAGGACCAGAATATTGAAAGTTATCTCCCTCAGTACTAATCTTGGGTCAGAAAACCTAGGGTTTCGGGTACGAAACGGTAGATAAAGACTCCTAAAATTGTAATAGTTTACTAAACTATGAGTCGCAAAAAGACCAAATTGACAATGACTACTTGTAAGAGTATCAAAGGAGATAAAAGTTGAGTATAGGACAAGTATCGTTCAATGATACCTCTGTACTGTATAATAACCAGAGAGACATCCTATCACTGGACCGTATAAATTGTTACGAAACCCATAG
This sequence comes from Capra ibex, assembly GCA_006410555.1. NCBI lineage: Eukaryota > Metazoa > Chordata > Mammalia > Artiodactyla > Bovidae > Capra > Capra ibex. The sequence goes on along the minus strand of SJYO01049755.1, from coordinate 57,179,501 downwards.
AATCGTTGAGTTGGTTATAATAACCAGAAACGGAAGTGTTAAACATGAAAACGACGTCATTTACTTTGGACCTAGTCCCGATCAAAGACCCCCTATTATTACCTCAAAAAGGTTTCTTTTACTCATAATTTACGTAGTTTATATCAGAGATAAGATGGTTGATGGACAAGGGAAAGATAATTTCGTCAAAACTTTTACTAATCGTTACTTCTTTATCTTTTGATTCCCTAAATCCCAAAAGAATCACCAGGTCACCAATTCTGAGACACGAAGACGACGTCCTCTGTACCCAAGTTAGGGACCAGTCCCTTCAAGGTGTACGACAAGTCACACCAGTTTTCGTGTGTGTGCGTTTGTTTGTTTGTTTTTCTTGGGGTTTGATTGATTCCCTAAATCCGTGAATTTTGAAGTTATGGATAGTGAACGAAATAGTAAGAGTGAAACTTACAATAATTTGTAAGGGACTTTGGGACTACGACCCTTTCTAACTTCCACCCTCCTCTTCCCCTACTGTCTACTACTCTACCAAACTACCGTAGTGACTACGCTACCTGTACTCAAAATCATCCGAGACCCTCAACCATTACCTGTCCCTTCGGACCGTACGACGTCAGGTACCCCCGACGTCAGGTATCTCAACCCGTGCTGATACGTTGACTTGACTCGACTTTACTTTGAGTTGAAGGAATATAGATTTTATATCGAACTCTAACATTGATGGAGTGTCTGAAAAAAAAAAGTCTAGTCTCAGTTGACACATACACTTTTACGAGATGGGTACAACTTCAGAACTACTAAGTTCCCGAATAAGGAAATAAGGAAAAATTAAGAAGGTTGGTTTATGTACGAAAGACGTTTGAAACACAACCTGTAGTTCTCCTCTTCCACAACTACGTCATGGGTGGTGACCTATCGAGTAGTAGATCAACTTTCTACTCTCTAAGTAGGCAGTTCAGTAAAATTCCCAAAACCAGTCAAGTTTCCGATGCCCGTCGAGTCAAGTCAAGTCAACGAGTCAGCACAGACTGAGAAACGTTGGGGTACTTAACGTCGTACGGTCCGGAGGGACAGGTACTGGTTGAGGGCCTTAAATGAGTCTGAGTACAGGTAGCTCAGCTACTACGGTAGGTCGGTAGAGTAGGAGACAGCAGGGGAAGAGGAGGACGGGGGTTAGGGAGGGTCGTAGTCCCAGAAAAGGTCACTCAGTTGAGAAGTGTACTCCACCGGTTTCACAACCTCAAAGTCGAAACCGTAGTCAGGAAGGTTACTTGTGGGTCCTGGTTAGAGGAAATCTTACCTGACCAACCTAGAGAAACGTCAAGTTCCCTGAGAGTTCTCAGAAGAGGTTGTGGTGTCAAGTTTTCGTAGTTAAGAAACCGGGAGTCGAAAGAAGTTTCAGGTTGACAGTGTAGGGATGTGATGGTACCCTTTTTGGTGTCGGAACTGATCGGTTGTGTCTGGAAACAACCGTTTCATTACAGAGACGAAAAATTATACGATAGATCCAACCAGTATTGAAAGGAAGGTTCCTCATTCGCAGAATTAAAGTACCGACGTTAGTGGTGGACGTCACTAAAACCTTCGGGGGTTTTTATTTCAGACTGTGACAAAAGGGTAGATAAACGGTACTTCACTACCCTGGTCTACGGTACTAGAATCAAAAGACTTACCCGTCGATTACACGTACTTTTACGGAAGGGGTGGTTGTCACTTGTGACAATGTCTTCTCCGTTCATATTGTTGCTCAACTGATATAACGTAACGTTTAATGTAACGAGTGTGACACCCTTATTTTTCGTTGGTTTACTCTCTTCGTTTCCGATAAAGAAGACTCGTTTCCTCAGTCGAAGGTAATGAACCAAAACCGTCTCTGAGTTTACGTCCGTCTTTGACCTTTTGAAGTGTCACCTCTTTTTTATTCAAAAGTCCATACAAGACTCGTCTGCGATAACCGTACCACTTTGACATCCACCCGATTGATTCCTACCCGTAGAATACACTAAAAAATTTTCCCTACGTATAAACCGGAAGAGACGAACTAGGATTTGATCTTTGTGCCTGTTTTCAATCCTTTCGAAAACCAATAATTAGGACAGAACCGGTAAACCCCGGTTAATGTCTTCAATAACAAATCGAAGGACCTTGTAGTGATCTCTAACGGTAGACTGAATATTACCTGACCGAAAGTCCTAACAAATCATATCTCCTCTCCGACTGAAGAACCCTTCCAACGATACCAACTCCCAGTATTAAGACAAAATTGTATACCAGACCGGTAACAAATAAACATATAAGTCAGAGAGTTATATAAATAAGTGAATTTGAAGAACTTTGGTTTCTTATTTAGAACCAACAATCCACAACCATAGGACTAGTGGAGTGTGTCACAGTCTATGTATAAAACTCCACTCACCTACCTTCTTCATGTCTTTTTTCTACCCCTCTTTTCTTTTCCCCTTTTTCTTCTTACTTCGTATTTTTCCCTCGTAAAGATAACTCCCCTACTGTACTCGTTTGGCTATCTTTGACTGACTTGTGTATAGACCCCTTTTGTAACTCATTTAACCGAACTGTGCTTCGTTACTAAGGACATCCACTTAGTACAACTTTGTTCAGGTAATTGTTATTGAAAGACCTACCCGAAGTGGGTCGTCTCTTAAATAGAAATTCACCAACTCTCGATTCTTTCTACCTCTTTATGTCACTTCCCGTTTCCACTAGACCTTTTGATACCGACGTAACCTAGAGTTTATAAAGTTTTACGTCAACATCAATATTTTGATTTAAACAAATTTTTATATAACGCCGAAATAACTCGAAGTCCCTTTGTTAGATTATATGAGATAACGGAGAAAACTCTAAAAGTAATTGAAAGACTTTAAAAAAAATAAAATTTTTGGACCTTCCTAAAAGGAAAACGGTCGACTTTAAACCACGGTTTAAAGGACCCCTGTTACACAGACTTGTCTTAGGAAAGGACCTGAAAAACCGTTTTTATATAACACCCCCATCCAACTTCCCACTTCCCGATCAAATAATCGATTAAATACTAGTTATTCTAAGAGACCAGTTAATTCAAACCTCTTAGACGAGTCAGATAGTGGGGAATCTACACATCTTACCACCGGAACGGTTTAACTTCCAAGACTTCTAGAAAGTCAATTTTTCTAATTGAATTTTTTTTTTACGTAACAAAGGTTTTAAAATGATTGGTGTCTTAAAACAAAGATACTTTATGGATCGAAACACTTAGACGTACCGATAACAACGAAATTTAAAATTATAAGTGCATACGGTTTTAAGGTACCTGTTTTGTTACAGTTTTATGTAGATGTACAGACTTTTGGAAAGAGTGGTCGTACCAAAAACAAATTAAAATAACAAACTTTCCATAGAAATATTGTAATAGAGAAAACTAAGAGTTTAAAGTTTACTATATTAGTCTCCTCTCTAGTAATAAAGGTAAGATATTCACTCCGGGTTTCATCGAGTATATTAACTTTTATGTACTTACTTTTTATTTACTTACCTACACACACTAACTCACTCAGTCACCCGATCTGTAATCGTTATGTAAACCTCTAAGAGATGAAAATGATAAAGTGACTAAACTGTTTAGGAAAGATACGCAGGAAACCGGGTTCGTCATATGGACTCTTATGTGTCTCTAATCATTCCGATTCAGGAGTTGGAGTTGTTTAGGTGTCCCATGGACGTCTTTATCTTCTGTTTAAGATTAGTCTCAGGGTTCACGATATTAGTTCCCCACGAAGTTCTTCAATATCTTCGTTTTCCTTCCCGACGACGACGTATCAAGAAACAAATTTTATCCTGTTTTTCGAGGAAGCCACTACTGTTTGGTACACTCATGTCCCATACCACCTATCCGGGGAAACACGTTTCCTTTCGGGTGTGGTCCCATCTTCCATACCACCGTTCGTGATCATGAGGAGTACGAAAGAAAAGTGTGTCACTCTTTTAGTATGGTAGTGGTTACCCCATAAAGGGTGAACTCACAAGTTCCCTTCACAACAAACCTCATTTTACCTTTTAGTTATCTCCAAGGACCTTCTACGTAACACTTGACCAAGAACTTCCAACTAATATCGGTCCTGTACCTTCGTAGTACAGGATTGAGATAGTCGTCTACTGACCTATTTCTTCTACAGGGTCCACCGCGATCACCATTTCTTGGGTGGACGGTTACGTCCTCTACATTTTCTGTGACCAGGCTAGGGACCCAACTCTTCTAGAGGACCTCCTCCCGTGTCGTTGGGTTAGGTCATAAGAATGGACTTTTTAGGGTACCTGTTTCCTCGGACCACCCGATGTCAGGTACCCCAACGTTTGTCGACTTGTACTGACTTCACTGAATCGTGCATGAGTACTATATATATATATACCTTATAATGAGTCGGTATTCTTCCCTACTTTAATCCAGTAAACACCTCTCCACCTACCCGAAACCCGTCCTTGACCAAGAGGTCGTTGACAATCCCGGGGACCCTACAAACCAACCGAGACATCCACCTAAAGACTCGACCTTTCGATACCTTTTCCTAAGAATCGGTTCTCCTTTCGGAGATCTCTATCAGAAGTAAACGGTTAACGGGTCACCCTTTCGGTTCATGTGCTTTCTTAGAGGTTCACGAGAAGTCGACCCTAGGTAGTACTCTTTAAGAACGTAACTCACACTTTCTTTAAGAGGGTAGGAGGAGGAACTCATGTGTGTAGAAAGTACTTAAAAACGAATTACCCAAATGGGTTATTTCTTTTACAAATGTATAAACCCCCGAATCGGTACAGTAAATAAATGTGTTAAAATTAAAACCAGAGACGAAACACCGTCAGACACAATACATGACTTACGACGACACGACAGACACGAGTCAGTACAGACTGAGACACTCTGGGGGTCCCTGACATCGGGTGGTCCGAGGGGACAGGTACCTTAAAAGATCCGTCCGTTCTTATGAGCTCGTCCAACGGTAAAGGACGAGGTCCTCTTAGAAGGGTTGGGTCCCTAGTTTGGGTACAAGGAACATAGAGGACGTAACCGTCCACTTAAGAAAATGATGACACTGTAGACCCTTTGAGTACATGACTTATATGTTAATAATCACCCTACCTGTATCAGAAACTAGAAATCCTTGAACTTAATCATCTTGACTTAAAGTGTCTTTTCTATTTGTGTACTGTTATAATTTACTTACCGCAATACCAATTTTTTTTATGATTCCCTGAAGACCTTGAGACCCTTACCTCCTGACTGTAGACCCCTTTGGTGTCCCCGGTCTTAATTTTCGTTTGACTTAAATTAAACCACCAAAAATTGAGACCCTCGTGTACTTGGGGGGTTCCGTCAAAATTTTAGTTGGTACAACCACATGGTAGTCTCTGATTAATTTAAGTCTATAAACCTACACCTCGGATGTGTAAACATAAAACAATTTCTAGGAACCCACTAACACTAATATTAGTTCCAACTTTTGGTGATTAAATTAAGTATTTATTAAGTGACTTGTTAATAGAACACAGTCCGAGATAAGATCCAAGTCTCCTATGTCTCGTCTCTACTGTCTTTACGTCGGAAACTGAAGTCCCTCTGATAGCAGATCAACCCCACTACTCGTTAAGTATCTAATATATAAGTATCTAATATACAACTCACTCTCCATATAGGCCTTCCACCGACTCGACCCAGGATTCCTTACGTACCCTCATACACTTCTTCTCTTTCCCTTGAAGTCAGTTCCGACCTTCCTCCACTATTCTACAACTGGACTTGTTTCCTTACCTACCACTTCTCTTACATAAAGTTCCCAGGTATTCGTTAAACCGTAACCACCCAGCAGTCACGGTTACATCCTTCTCTGCCCTAAACTCTGACTTCTTTGTCCGTTCCTGTTTCTTTACCTTCCTATACCTACAGTATAACCGGGAATAATACGTTTAGTCAAAAGTATTTCCTGTGGACCCTAGAAGACGTAGTCTGATTATGTCGGGGGTTTGGAATATACACTGATACATTCTGAATTTGGGTCTTATCTCAGAGAGTCCTACCCCTGACTCTGTAAGGAACCCCCTAAAATTACAGGTGACTAAACCTCTTGACAACGACATTCTATACCTTCAAGAACCTTTGCGAAATCGTGTGTTCACTAGGTAACCTCTACCGAAAGTGTGAACGGTAGGATTTTACGGCATCAGACAACCTATAGTGACTTTAGCCCGTATTATTGTACACGTAACAGGGCTCGATCGTGAACGTCGGAACGACAACCTCCTTGAACTCCTGAGTCTTAACCTATTTTCACTTTAGATCTAAGAGTCTGACGGAGACCAAGCCCTCCATATAAAGGGCAACTATTGTCTAAGACCTTGTACTCTCTGTTCCGGTGCTTCATGAAAACATCTTCTTTTTAGTGTTGTACGTCCCAAGTCCTAGGATCGAAGAGTAACTTGAAAGTCTACACACTTGGAGTCAGTTAGTGCAGTGGAGAGACTCGATCTCTACTATTTATTTTCACTTTGTTATATACTCGTATAAGTACATCGAACGTTTTACGATATTCTGTCGTCATGGGTTGTCAAAACGTAGTCAAGGTACCTTCTATTAAAAAGGTGTCTGACCCCCCAGTCTCCCTACCAAAGCCCTACTAAGTTCGAGTAGTGTAAATAATACGTGAAATAAAGATTAGATTACGACGAGCACTAGACTGTACTCCGTGGTCAGACACCGGGTCACCAACCCCTGGGGACGAGATTCTATAGATTCAACCGAAATACTAAGGTAAAGTATGTACCTAAAGGTCTCTTTAGTTCTGAAATTGTCGATGAGAAAGATAAGTTCCCCTCAAGGGACCACCGAGTCTGTCATTTCTTAGATGGACGTTACGTCCTTTGCACTCAAGCTAGGGACCCAGTCCTTCTAGGGGACCTCTTCCTTTACCGTTGGGCAAGGTTATAAGAACGGACCTCTTAAGGTACCTGTGTCCACAGACCGCCCGATGTCAGGTACCTCAGTGTTTTCAGTCTGGGTTGACTCTCTGACTCGTGAAAGACATAAGTTTTGAAATATACATAGATTGTGATTTAACAAATGAAACGTGTTTAATTGAATTATATTAAATAAATAGTTGGTACCTTACATCCTTGTTATGGGAGTTTCATGTTTGTCAATTTTCCATAATGACCGGGATTTAGGGTATCGATCATTCACCGTTACAATTTAGATTTGGTTCCAGAAACGATCGAGATTAACGTACGGGAATGACAACTTGACATCGGGTTTCCATTGGCGGATCGAAACTTTATAGATGAGAATCACGGTTTTCACACGGAAGTTCTATCCACCTAAAGTCAGTTGAAATGGAAGACAAACATTTTCTAAAAGACACAATAATATGAAGAACCCTCTAATAAATGAGGACAGAACTCTATGACTTAGCAAAAGATACTGTCCTTTTTTCTCTGTCCCTTCCGAAATTACTGGAGTAAAATCGTAGAGAAATTTCTGGGACAACGGTTTATGTCAACGAAAGAAAAAAGAAAAAAATTTAAAATAAATAACGAAAGATTCCATAACCACCAAGGTTTAGGTTACCCTGAAACTGTATCCTTAAACACCCCAGTTCTACTTCCATTCCCATATGTTAAGTCGGGTATTGTCACATGAAAAGAGAAGGAATTTATGACATTCGAGTATTGATTATTCTTGGGTGACATATCGTGTTCCTTTATATGAGTTATGAGGCATTAGTGGACATACCCCTTTCTTGGATTTTTTCTCACCCATATACATCTACATATACATTGACTAAGTCCGAAGGGACCACTGAATCCGTCATTTCTTAGACGGACGTGACGTCCTCTGGACCCAAGTTGGGGACCCAGTCCTTCTAGGGGACCTCTTCTCTTACCAATGGGTAAGGTCATAAGAACGGACCTCTTAAGATACTCGTCTTCTCGGACTGTCCGATGTCATCTCCCACCAGTGTTTCTCAGCCTGTGTTGACTCACTGAAAGTGTTGACTAAGTGAAACCACGTATCGTCTTTACCTGTGATGTCACATTTAGTTAACATGAAGTTATTTTTAAAAATTTTTTCTTTCTACCCCTCCGACTTCTTTAACTTTTCTATACACTTTGAACTACACATAGGATCAATTAACTACAACGTGACCCTGGTTTTCAGAGTCTCTTGTCTTGTTCGTAGATAGTAAAGTTATCGTCAATCCTCTTTTCAACTTTATTTACTTAAAAGATTCGGAGAAAGGTGTAGGAAATCTTTAGGCTTTTGTAGTCGTATCGAGTTTGCACAATAGGGTTAGTTACTTTCAGTAACCTTTTCAGTTATTCGGTGACCATAAAAGGGTAAAAGATAGACAAGTTGGTGGACTGGACACATCAGTAGATAAAGACGTGGGTAGGTAGTAGGATATAAGTAAAGAGAAGGTAAAAATATAAGTACGATGGTTACACTATATAGATCGTAGTTAAATAGTATAGATTCTAGTTAAATCATTCATATTTTTACAATTGATACGTGAAATTGAGTCGATAGGAATAACTCCCGGATGATAGACGGTCACGGTAACCTTCTTGAAAATGTGTGTAGTGTAGTCGAATCACAGTTCGTGAAACAATACTACTTTTATTTATACTTGATAGAGACTGTTTCGAAGGACAAGAATTCCCTAATTTTTCACTTTGTTCGGCACTTCTATTCTTTGTTAATAGACTCTTATGTATTCGTCAATGGAAGGAACCTTCTACTTTGGTATGAATCGACAGAACGTCCTTTCTTACATTGACTCAAGATTTATTTACTGAGACTATCTTTTTCAGATCTCCTCTTGTACCCTCTTTAGTTGTCAGAAGTAGAAGGTTCAAGATCAAGTTTGTAAGGGAGGAGACCCTTCACAAATTACTTCAGACTGAGGGATCCCGACCTGGATCGAACAGAGGAGACGCCACCAAGTATCGGTAAACGGGGTCGAACAAAATGTCGTGAAGGACAGAAGGTGCTGTAGCAGACTAAAAAGTCCTCCGACACTCCACTTTATCTCTTTACGTTTCTGGAATCACTTTGTATGAAGCCCAATCTTATAGTAAAGGATAGTATATCCCATAGATTCTACTACTAAAATACTCGATTGGGAATCATTATCCAAAGTGGGTAAAACGACTTGTGAAACGTATTACCCTAATTCAGGAGTCGTGTAGAATGGGACCAAAATACGATAACTATTGAGGTAAAATGTTTATTCATTCCACTCCGACTTCGTTTAAAAGTTTAACGATAGTAGTCACCGTCTCTGACCAAAGTTTGTTAACAGATTTTTCGTGCGTAAACTTCTTTTGTACGCGTCCCTGAAAGGAACCATCAGGTCCCCGATTCTGTGGTGCGAAAGTTTCGTCCCCCGGACCCAAACTAGGGACGAGTCCCTTGATCTAGGATGTAAGGTGTTGATTCTCAGACATACGATCTTGACTTTTTCCTTTTCTAAGACGTTCGACGTTTCTTAGAGTACACGGTGTCGATTCGGACTCATGTCAGTTTATTTATTTATTTTTCTTTAAATTTTTCTTTATATACGTTATTAAGATGAATTAAATGAATGAACGAGTCGTACAGTTAGAGGAGGAGATATTCAATCCCGACTTTTATAAGGTATCACGAGACTCTGTCGTAGTATTCGACACTTATATAATCGTCAGTCCACGAGACCTGACTCGTGTTACCAGGTCGAACCGAAGCGACGTCGAAAGAAAGACAGGGAAATTCTACGGTTCGAGTCAAGATGACAGTATCAAAAGAAGAAAGACGTACGTTACGAGATAGGAAGATAAACACGTTTAGACCCAAGTCAAATGGTTGACTTAGAGTCATTTCGACAGGAGAATAAGATTCTAGACAGGGCTTCTGAGATTTTGTCTTCGGGGCTGGATAATGAAAGATATCTGATATTCGGTTAAGAAAAAAGAAGTATGAAAAAAAGGTGACTACGATATATAAAGTAATTAACCAACAAAAATGAACCAGTAAACAAATAAATCCTAACTAGTTCCTCAAATAAAAATAAGCTGGGTAAAAGTAATCGCTCAATATCTAATAAAATGAAAATTTCTAAAAGAAACTCTACTTTTGTGTTTACGGACTAATCTTATATTATGTTTACTTATTAAAATGATGAAAGGACTACTACGTCTTTTCCCGGAATCTTGTCAAGTTAAGTGAATAAGAGAGTGAATAAAACGTAATAATATGGTAGTCAAATTCAAGACGTATATCAATTTTGATACACTATAATAAAGAAACTCTTCAATTAAAAGTAAGTACAACCTAATGAATAAATGGTAAAAGTAACTGAGATTTAAACCCTCTGTCTGTGTCGAGTAAACCGAATCTCTTCTGTTTCATCCTTAGTTGTCAACTTCTATACTTTCCTTTCCTTTTACCTCCTCTTTGTTTAATTACACAATCCATGGACGTATATTTGTACATGTCCTACACTATATCCTATACATATACTATAATAGTAGTCTTTCTATTTGTATCATTTAATTTCTCGATCTTAAGTAAGAATTTTGAAGGTTTAAGGTTTGTGACACGAGTCACTATGTATCGTGACGTTGAGACAAAAAAGAGTAAACTGATCAAAAGTCGAAAAAGATTTTATGACAGTCCCTCACCTCAATTCACAAAGGATCTTATCGAAAGATAAGAACCTTAGGAAAGACAGACGAATTCGAAACGTCATGAAGAATTCCCGGTAATGAAATTAGTATGTAGTTACCAGTAAAGGTGAACTCTTTCTCAGGAAAAATTCCTTTACCAGTGAACTAGTGAAGTCACGAGACTCAGACGCCCGAGACGTAGATCATAGTCTTTGGAACCTCTATCCAATAAATGTCGTTCCTATATGTGTTATTCGGTCTTTTGACCCTCTACCGAACCTTTGAATTAAAAGAGTGTAGTTTATTTCTTTTCAAACCGAAAGTGACCTCTCACTAAGTTCAAGTCCAAGTTGAATCTCACTAACAGAGAGTATTAATACATTGAACTTACACTCTGATGTAAGTGGACTTCGTGACATAAAGGGTCAATATGAACGCTGGAAGTCTGAGTAAGGACCCTGACTTGTTCGACTCTACTAAAAAGGTAGGGTGTAAGTCAGGACGGACCTCGAGACTAGAGACTACGACATTGTAGTCCAGGTGACAAAGGAAATATCTTCACGTCGATGAACGTGAAACCAAAGGAGTCTTCCTACTATCCTCCTTACCATTTGTAGGAATATATCAAATTGATGGTTATATGACCCAAAGGGGCCACCGAGTCACCATTTCTTGGGCGGACAGTTACGTCTTCTGTGTCCAAGTTAGGGACCTAAACCTTATAAGAGACCTCTTCCTTTACTGTCAGTTGAGGTCATAAGAACGGACCTCTTAAGGTACCTGTCTCCTAGGACCACCAGGTGTCCGGACCCAATGTTTTCTTAGTCTGTACTAAATCGTTGATTAGTTGTTATTGTCGTTGTTGTTGGTCATTATGGTTTAGAAGACAGAGTCTAAAATGACTTTAAACCCTTGGTTGATATCCCTTATTATTATTATTATTATTTGTATTAGAACTTTGTACGTTTTATAAGAAGTTCGAATACCTTTTTTAAATTTTCTTTCGGACTAATGATCTCCACGAGAGAACCCAATAGAATCGAGGATAGGATTAAAGACTCCAGAAGGAGAGGAGAAGGAGGAGGGGAAGGAAGAGGAGGAGAATAAGGGGGGAGGAGGAGGGTTTCTTTCTCGAGGAACAAGTAGGGATATTAAACTTAGATGTATGTGTGTGTATTTGTGTTCGTGTGGGTGTACACACGTGAGTGTCTGTACGTATCTCTATGTCTGTACGTATCTCTGTGTGTGTATCTGTACGTGTTGTGTGATTCGAATGAGATACACGATAGAGAAGAATCGGTACTCCGTTAAACATTTCGTGTCATTAAAAGATCAGTGTGTAAAGGGTCACAGTCAATAACCTAGATCGAAGAGTCGTCTTCCTCAAATATTTAGGTATACATCAAACTACGAGTTCAGGTCACTAGATCAGGTTCGACCCGAGACTGTGAGGTCTAACATTTGACAGGAGGTTCGGGGGAATCAAACATACTCCAATTTTTATGTATGGAAATAAGTAGACCTTTTCAAGACTGTCACTCATTTACTATATGGGTCGAAGGTTCTTGTTGGTTTTTATAAAGTCTGATCTTTTAAATGTAGACATAATTATTTTTCTTTATAAAAGGGTTACCTTTAACTTACCTTGTCTTATATCAGACTTTTATAAAGGGTACGAGAGTTGTCTCTACTTTTTACATACACGTTCCCCTGTTTCTCTATTCTTTTTTCTTTTTGTTTATATCTCCTATTTATACCTAAAACTCTAGTCAAAACTACTGTTTAGTATGGGACCACCGGACAAACAAAAGTCTCACATAGTGGATGATAGATGTCGGAAACCGTCCAACTAAGTACTTAAGGGTACCAAATATCAATCAAGCGAGGAAATTCAGTCCTTAGAAGTCTTCTATTTAAGATTTAAAATTGAATGGTTCTACCCTTTACTTATAAGAGATCTTTTTTCACCTCTTGAGACTATTATGAGAAAAGACTAGTGAACTCACACAAAAGAGGGTCTTTATAAACGTAAAATCGATTCTCAAGGTAACCCTCTACAGCTAGTAGTAATTTTCCTCTTTTCATTAGTACCAAGTTCTGCAAGCCTTCAATACACGGTAAAGGCGGTCACACTGATCAGAGGTTCCTACAGTAAGGAAGGAACCAAAGGAAAAATTTGAGAAGTAAGTAATTACAGTCGAGGAGGAAGACCCCAGACGAGGAGGGAACCACAGTAATCTAGTCATGATGGTTAAAAGTCGGTAGTAGGGTGGTTAAAGGGATAAAAGAGGTACAAGGAACAAGGTAATCAACGAAAGTCACAATTAGAAATAGATATCTCTATAGATAGAAAAACAGAAGATGACTAACACTTGTAACCAAAAGGGTAAACGTAGAGTTAAACTAATACTTAAAGAGTACCCGCACATGTAATATAAAAAGTAAGATAAGGGTCATGGATCACATCAAGACTATGTCCCACCCGTGAGTTACTGACAATACACCTACTCGTTAGTACAGTAGACAGTTTAGAAAGAAACTATATCGACTTGAAGGTACCTATATATGTAGGTTAATAGGTTTGGTATGGGTGAGAATAGTTATATAGTCATGAGATTAACTATGAGATTAACTATATAGTCATTTACTCGGACCACCCGATGTCAGGTACCCGAACGTTTCTCAGTCTGTACTGACTTACTGATTTTGAAAGTCACAGTATCTACATCCATAAATCTATCTATCTATCTCCAAGATAAATCTCTTTCTCTCTCCCTCTCTCTCCCTCTAAATTATGTTTAATATGAGATTAGCTATATAGTCATTTAAGACTCCGTCAATATAATTATCGATGGTAAAAACTCGTGGATAATATACTGTGTTAATTATTGATTAAACGTATGTCGTAAATTGTATCCATTTCAATCACTTCAGCACGGAAAGTACTCTTTCAAGAAAATTGATAGGTTTAATCTCCTTTACAAATGAACGTTACAACAAATTTATTCCACTTCAAGACCTATACACATGTATCGGTTTTTTTTAAAGAAAAAACAGTGGTAGAGGAAATATAATCAGTCTATTTATATTACAGATAAAAATAGATATATGTCTCTCTATATCTATCTGGGTGAGATAATAGGAAAGGACCCTTTAGGGTACCTGTCTCCTCGGACCACCCGATGTCAGGTACCCCAACGTTTCTCAGTCTGTACTGACTTACTGATTTTGAAAGTCAAAGTATATACATCTATAAATCTATCTATCTATCTTCAAGATAAATCTCTTTCTCTCTCCCTCTCTCTCCCTCTAAATTATGTTTCTTGACAGAGAATACCTCTGACTCTTAAAGGGTGCTAGATGGTCTATGTTCGGTTTCTTTGGACCTCTCTCTAAATCCTGTCGACACCCCACCAAAGTCAGATGTAGACCTCCAGACTCTTGGTCCTCGTTACTACCCAATGCAGAGTCAGGGTCCGTCTTTTCGTTCCGATTATGAGACCAAGTTGTCGATCCACCTCTCTCTTAAGAGGAACGGAGACGGAAAAACAAAATAAGTCCGGGAATTACCTACTACGGGTAACTGTGACCCCCTTCCCATTAGAAGACGCGACAGAAGATAAATCTTACAAGTCAACGATTGGAGAAGTCCTTTGTGGGATTGTCTGTGTAAGTCTTTATTATAAAGTGGTCTATACATCCGTTGACCACTGGGTCAGTTCGACTGTGTTTTTTTAATTGGTAATGTCCGACTAAATATTTTAAAGGTGATAAGGGTGGAGAGAGGGAGAGATTCATCTCTCATGTAGAGACAAATAAATCTATAATTAACAATTTAGAAGGGTCCTTTTTGGACTCGATCCTTGAACTGAGATAATGAAACTAATGACTTGTAGAAGATTCGGACTCATGAAACACAGATTTGGTCCTTACTGTAAATTAACTGTCGGAATGTATTCTGTTTAAGTCCACTTTATAGGTTGTATTACACACCGTACACAGACCTAGTGTTATTCTTAAAGCAAAGGGGGGATAAGTAGGAAAAGCATGAGGGACAATGTTGATAGAACTATATGGGAAACCTACGTTATGTCTAAAGAAGAAAGGTGACCGTCATTTGAAACGAAAATAAAAATTGTGTCTCAGCAACGTGATTACGTAAAGGAGTCCTCTTCATGGGAACAAGTATAATTGGACTCACCATTCACATTCCCACCTTAACCTAATGTATCATTCTTACGTAAGTTCAGAAGTTAATAATTATTACTCACCAGTTCGTTAATTGTTCAGTTCCATGTAAACGACCCTTCACCTACTACCATCACAAGAATAGGTCTTTAGTCTCGTCATTAAAGACTTAAAGTAGACTGGCGGGTGTTCACGTCTTTTAGGACGAGGGTCACCGTATAGTAGCACTAGGTAAAAATATGAGTCACTCCGAATTGTTCAATAAAACTTTAGGGTCTCGAGAGTCTACCATAAAATAACCGAACATGAATGAGTAGAAGGTCTGTCACAATTGTCGTGGTATTTTATCGTTCGAACTATGTCATGTTATAACGGTACTACTCAGTCGTCAAATAATTAGGGTATGTACACCCCGTTAAATAATTGGGGTAAACTTCGTTACCCTAACAACTTACAATGAGACCCTTGTATGTACAACTTTCAAACAAAACAAAATGTACTAACTTCTTAGTTTCTTAACTATTAGTAATAGTTCCGAAGAATTATGAATTACTTAAGTCTTGATTCTTTAATCTTACTTGCTTCGTCCGGTCCATATCTTTTGTTATCATTGGGTTTGTCGTCAACCCGTCACTGACTTTCCTCTCGCGTACTGGGTAGTCACACATTAATCTATACCTAGACCGAAAAAGACAATGAGACCCTTAACACCTGATTTCAAAGGTCAATTCCTTTTTACCACGATTCATAAGGCGGAGATTTTCTTTCGACGATTGTTTACTCTACTGTACTACCCCTTTTTTTAGACCGATGGACACAAGTGGTAGTATCCGGTGTGGGAAGGCTCGTGTACATCATATCACCCCTCCCCCGTCCGTCTCGGTCTGTTCCTTACAAACAGGAAGGTCTTTGTGTCGAAAGTATCTGTCTCCCGAAAAGAAAGGACATACGCAACTGCAGAAAGGGGTTTAGGGTTTCAATAGTTACACTAACTCCCATGGACCGTTCTTTCCTCTTCCGTAGTACACAGGACCCATCTACGAACGATTTAACGTCTTAATAAGAAGAGAAAAGTACCTATTTCTTTGACTCTGAGTCTCGTGTTTCTAGTGAGTCCCGTATTGTCCCCTTTGTCCTAAGGTCGGTTTCACCTGTCTAAAGAAGTGATACTATGAAATTTCCGTTTCTTCCTTATCGTTAACCTAAGTAGAAGTTTACAATAGACGGAAGTGCGGGGTTTCCGATTAGACTCTTCCTGAAACCGACCAAACTTCTCCTAGGACCAGACCTAGTACTGTAGTCGCTGGTAGGAAAATGGAAGGAAAATACTACTAGAGTCAGTAATAATACGAAGACGAGAAAGTTCTAAAGTCGACTGGAACCTTTATTATGATGATTATCCGTACTAAAAGAGATAGAGAGGATGGCACACATATTAAATAATATGTGTGTGTGTGTGTGTGTGTGTGTCTCAAGTCAAGTCAAGTCAGTGAGTCAGTACAGACTGAGAAACGCTGGGGTACCTGACGTCATGTGGTCCGAGGAACAGATAGTGGTTGTTGAGGGCTTCGCATGAGTTGAGTACAGGTAACTCAGCCACTACGGTAGGTTGGTAGAGTAGGAGACAGTAGGGGAAGAGAACGACGGAAGTTAGAAAGGGTGTAAGTTCCAGAAGAGGTTACTCAGCCAAGAAGCGTAGTCCACCGGTTTCATAACCTTAAAGTCGAAGTCGTAGTCAGGAAGGTTAATTATAAGTCCTGACTAAAGGAAATCCTACCTGACCAACCTAGAGGAACGTCAGGTTCCCTGAGAGTTCTCAGAAGAGGTTGTGGCGTCGAGTTTTCGTAGTTAAGAAGTCGTAATTCTGAAGAAATACCAGGTTGAGAGTGTAGGTATGTACTGATCACCTTTTTGATGTGGATACTGGTCTCCCTGGAAAGAACCTTTTCATTACAGAGACGAAAAAGTTATACGACAGATCCAACCAGTATCGAAAAGAAGGTTCCTCGTTCACAGAAAATTAAAGTACCGACGTCAGTGTTAGATCTCACTAAAACCTCGGGAGGGTTTTATTTCAGACAGTGACAAAGGTAACAAAGGGGTAGATAAACGGTGTTTCACTACCCTGGTCTACGGTACTAGAATCAAAAAACTTACAACTTAAAATTCTGTTGAAAAAGTGAGAGGAGAAAGTGAAAGTAGTTCTCAGAGAAAACAAGGAACGAAAGACGGTATTCACACCACAGTAGACGTATAGACTCCAATAACTCTAAAGAGGGTCGTTAAAACTAAGGTCGAAGACGAAGGAGGTCCGGTCGCAAAGAGTACTACATGAGACGTATTTTCAATTTATTCGTCCCACTGTTATATGTCGGAACTGTATGAGGAAAAGGATAAACCTTGGTCAGACAACAAGGTACAGGTCAAGATTGACAACCAAGGACTGGATGTATGTCTAAAGAGTCCTCCGTCCAGTCCACCAGACCATAAAGATAGAGAACTTCTTAAAAGGTGTCAAACACCACCAGGTATGTCAGTTTCCGAAACCGTATCAGTTATTTCGTCTTTATCTACAAAAAGACCTTGAAAGAACGAAAAAGTTTTTAGGTTGTCTACAACCGTTAAACTAGAGACCAAGGAGACGGAAAACATTTTGGTCGAACTTGTAGACCTTCAAGTGCCGAGTGTATGACAACTTCGGACAGAACCTCTTAAAACTCGTAATGAAATGATCGCACACTCTACTCACGTTAACACGTCATCAAACTCGTAAGAAACTGTAACGGAAAGAAACCCTAACCTTACTTCTGACTGGAAAAGGTCAGGACACCGGTGACGACTCAAAAAGTTTAAACGACCGTATGACTCACGTCGTGAAAGTATCGTACTAGAAAATCCTAAACTTTATCGAGTTGACCTTAAGGTAGTGGAGGTGATCGAAACAAACATCACTACGAAGGATCCCGGGCGAACTGAAGTGTAAGGTCCTATGGACCGAGATCCACTCACTAGTGTGGTAACACTAATAGACCCAGTACTTCTAGAAAAAACATATCAAGAAGACACATAAGGACGGTGGAGAAGAAATATAGAAAACGAAGACAATCCAGGTATGGTAAAGACAGGAAATAACTCGGGTACAAATGTACTTTACAAGTGAACCATAGAGATTAAAAGAACTTCTCTAGAGATCCCAAAGGGTAAGATAACAAAAGGAGATCAAGAAACGGAACCAGTGACTCCTTCCGAAAGAATAGAGAGGAACGATAAGAAACCTCGAGACGTAAGTCTACCAATATAAAAAGGAAAAGAGGAAACGGAAAACGAAGAGAAGAAAAGAGTCGATAAACATTCCGGAGGAGTCTGTCGGTAAAACGAAAAAACGTAAATAAAAAGGACCCCTACCAGAACTAGGGACAGAGGACATCTTACCGCGCTTGGAGACAGGTATCAATAAGTCCGTGAGATAGTCTAGATTAGGGAACTTAGATAAACAGTGAATGTGACGTATTAACATTCCCTAAACTCAATCCAGTATGGACTTACCAGTTCACCAAAAGGGATGAAAGAATTGAAATTCAGACTTAAACTGTTATTCCTCAAGTACTAGACTCGGTGTCAGTCGAGGACCCGAACAAAAACGACTGACATATCTCGAAGAAGTAGAAACCGACGTTTCTTATATTAGTTGGACTAAAGTCACAACTGATAGACCACTACAGCTACACATCTCAGAAGAGAACACAACAACCTTTTCCCACAAACGATACTGGTCGTACAGGAGAACCGTTTTGAGATAATCGGAAACGGGACGAAGTAAGACATTAGGTTCCGGTTTAAACGGATAATGAGGTCCACAAAGAACTGAAAGATGAAAACGTAAGGTCAGGGGATATTACTTTTCCTGTAGAAAACCCCCCACAATCAAGATCTTCCAGAACATCTAGAAGTATCTTGGTGAGTTGAAGTCGAAGAGGTCGTAATGAACAGCCCTGTATCCGAAGCTAATGGTACTATAACTTACCAAACGGATTCTTTACTTGTCTCTAGTAAGACAGTAAAAACTCGATCATAGGTGCATGACGTAAAACCTGAGAAAACAACTAATACTACCGATGAGGTAAAGAAGATTCCCTAAAAACGGGTTCAACATCTATATTACCAGTAGACTCAATTTAAGTGGGTAAGGTCAGGTAAAATCAAGTGACTAAGGACTTGACAGTCACAAGTGAGAACCGTAGAGGACAATCTGATGAAGGTTAAACGGAACTAAGTACCTGGATGGTAAGGTCCAAGAATACGTTATAACGAGAAATGTCGTAGCCTGAAACGAAGGTAGTGGTCAGTGTAGGTGTTGACTGACAACAAAAACAAAACCGAGGTAGAGAAGTAAGAAAGACCTCAATAAAGGGGTGACTAGAGGTCATCGTATAACCCGTGGATGGTTGGACCCCTTAAGTAGAAAGTCACAGTATAGGAAAACGAAAAAGTACGACAAGTACCCCAAGAGTTCCGTTCTTATGACTTCTCCAAACTGTAAGGGAAGAGGTCACCTGGTGAAAAACAGTCTTGAGAGGTGGTACTCTCACCAAAACAGTCTTGAGAGGTGGCGGTAGAACCCACCGGGATGTGTCGTACTAAGTATCAAAGTAATTCAATCTGTTCCGACACCAGGTACACTAGTCTAACCAATCAAAAGACACAAACACCAAAAGTAAGACAGACAGGAAACTACTTCTTTCTATTCTCCGAATACCTTCGAAGGACTACCTCTCTGACTGACTCCCCCTCTGACCTAGAACAAGACTACCCACCCCGGCACAGGCATTTAGAAAGTAGGTTAAAAGTCAACTACCGGCCTTGACACAAGGGAGGGACAATAAACTGGACTCCGGTTTGATACCACCTCCATTACCTCTATTACCACCGGAGGAAGTTTTCCAGGGGACGTCCGTGACGACGTACGTCACGGGGGTTGGGACGTCGTCCGGTGGTGACTGGTGTGGAGGAGGTCCCCATAGACCTGTGACCGCTCAGGCCAGTCAGAGAGCACCCCAGTGACGAGGAAAGAGGCCCCAGGACCACGTGTATTCCAAAACAAACACGGGAGGTCCTCAGACAAAGGGGTCAAGACACATTCACGACCACCGAGTATCGACCCCAATTACCGCTGGAAGAGGTTCTCCCGAATGCGGTATGGGTCCAGCTGACATGGGTCTCGGGGACAGGGACACCGTCCGGTGACGACTGGGCATGGAGGTGTCCTCTGTGACTTTGTGTCAAGACCGAGTCAGAGACACTCCAGAGGACCACACGTGTTCCGAACAAACTCTGAAGACTTACAGAGACCGCCCATACCCTAAACTCAGATTTGTGTCAAAACGGGGAGGATGACAGAACGACCCTGAAGAGACGGGAACTTACACCCCACAGAGGAGTTTCAGAGAGGTCGTGACCCGTCGACGACGAGGTCGTGACGGGTCCACCTTACGGAGGTGCAGAAGAGTCGGGGGTCCTAGACTGGGAACTCCTTCAACGGTGACACTCGTGGGAGTGACCGACCGAAGACCAAAACGGTTGTCCTCCACCCTCTTTACCGGTCACAAAAGAAGGGGTGAGGGAGGGACCAGACCCTGGGACAAAAGAGACCACCGAATCTACCATTGCTTAGACGGACATTACACCCTCTGGACTCAAGTTAGGGAACCCAACCCTTCTAGGGGACCTCCTCCCGTACCGTTGGGTGAGGTCATAAGAACGGACATCTTAGGGTACCTGTCTCCTCGGAACGTCCGATGTCAGTTACCCCAGCGTTTCTCAGTCTGTGTTGACTCACCTATTCTCGTGTGTGTGTATGTATACATATATACACACACATATATATATATATTATATTATATACTATATATTTATATATTATATTATATATTGTATATTTATATTATATGATATATATTATATTATTTATATATATATTATTTTACACATTAATTACCCGAGTCACCATTTCTTAAGTGGACGGTTCCGTCTTCTGTACTCAAGTTAGGGACCCAATCCTTCTAAAGGACCTCTTCCTTTACCGTTAAGTGAGGTTATAAGAACGGACGATCCAGTCTGTGATGAATCGTCGATTTGTCATTGTTGTTACACATTAATAATTAAGTATTAAACATGTATATACAGTCATAGTTAATGTGTGATATGTGGGATCAGACTTTTATTAATCATACACCTGAAACGGTTTGATTCCACATGAATGTAACAATCAACACCTCTTCCATCTGATTTTATTACAAATTCTTAAAAATTTTTTAGGAAAGAAAATCTTTTGTTAAAATTTTAACTTGATTTAACATAAAGAATTCAAAATTTTAGACCCCCGTCATTCACCAATGGGGGTTTACTAGAACAGTCAAAGAAAAGGAAGAGATAGAAAAAACAACAAAAGTAGTGTCTGATCAAGTAAGTGTCCAAACTACTTTTAGACCCCTCTTTCCTAAACTATCGACCGAGGGGTAGTTCGATAGACTGGACCGAACCTTACTCTTCAAGTTTGTCTTTTTTATATCAGTTACGTAGGTATCAAATCTTTTGTGAGAGATGAAAAAGGATCGGTGGGTGTAATTCAAACTTTGATAAAATTTAATAAAATTTTCAAAGAACCTATTGGTCCTTTTCAGTGAAAGTACTTCAAGAACCTTTTTGTTTTAACATGAATCGTGGACGTTACTTTTGTTGTAGCAAAAACATCCTTATATGACTTAAGTCGATAACAATCGACGAAGTCCAAACCAACGATAGGGATGAGGAGTTTTTTTCCTTTTTTTTTCTGTATCTTTTATTTATTTCTTTCTTTTTTGTTTCTTTCTTATTTTATTAACACCTCTCTTTACGTTTGTTGTCTGAGTGACTTAAGGATAAAGGATCTTACGAACTTTACATCCTCGTTTGTGAGTTTGACCGTTGATGACCAGTCTTTACTTACAAAAATTTTGAACATTGTTTTACTTAGTAGACATATAATTAGTACACCGTATCGTCTCAACGTTTGACTGTACGATTTTCCCTGAGTCAAGTCAAGTCAAGTCAGCGAGTCAGCACAGGTTGAGAAACACTGGGGTACTTAGAGTCGAGTGGTCCGGAGGGACAGGTAGTGGTAGAGGGCCTCAAGTGAGTTTGAGTGCAGGTAGCTCAGTCACTACGGTAGGTCGGTAGAGTAGGAGACAGCAGGATTCGTCTGTTTTATTGACTTACTTCTCTGTGTCCTGATTCTTTTGAGACCGTAAGGAAAACTAGTTTAATAGGGACTGTAAATGATGGTATCCCGAAGGAAACACCGAGTCGACCATTTCTTAGACGGACATTACGTTCTCTGGACCCAAGTTAGAGACCCAACTCTTCTAGGGGACCTCTTCCCCTTCCGATGGGTGAGGTCATAAGACCGGACCTCTTAAGGTACCTAACATATCAGGTACCCCAGGGTTTCTTAGTCCGTACTGACTCACTGAAAGTGAAAGTGAAATGATGGTATACTAGGTCGTTAGGGTGAGGACCCATGTATCAGTTTCCTTTACTTTAGCTATGGAGTTTCTCTATAGACAAGAGGTTACCTGGAACGTCGGAGTGAGTATCATTGGTTCGGTACGCACGTTCGATTCATAGTCAGTTGTCTACTTGCCAAAATCTTTCACAGGTAAGTTTCCTTATAATAAGTCCGTACTTTTCTTCCTTTAAGACGGTCAACGTTGTCGTACTTACCTCAAACACCACAATTCACTTTATATAGTCTGTCTTTCTGTTTGTGACGTACTAGAGTCATTGTACATTTTATAATTTTTTAGTTTTAGTATTTTTTTCGGTCATCTTACAACCACTGGAGGGTTTCGGACCCTCGATCCCTTTTCCCTCTCTATAACCAGTTTCCCGTGTTTCTACTTATTCAGGACCCCTTGATTACATACCCCGAAGGGAAATCGAGTCACCCATTTCTTAAATGGACGTTACGTCCTTTATGTCCTCTACACTCAAGTTGGAGACCCAGTCCTTCTAGGGGACCTCCTCCTTTTACCGTTGGATGAGGTGATAAGAACGGACTTTTAAGGGTACCTGTCTCCTCGGACCATCCGATGACAGGTTTCCCAGAGATTCTCATCCTGTGTTGTTCACTGGTTCGTGTGTGTGTCGTGTGTGTCGTGCCACTGATATCGATTGTCATAACATAATATATGACTTCTCAACAATTCTCGTACCTAGAATTTACAAGAGTGACATATGTGTGTTTACGATCTATAATTATACACTTCACTTCACTTCAGTGAGTCAGTACAGACTGAGAAACGCTGACGTACCTGATATCGGATGTTCCGAGGAGACAGGTACCTTAAAAGGTTCGTTCTCATGACCTCATTCAACGGTAAAGGAAGAGGTCCCCTAAAAGGACCGGGTCCCTAACTTGGGCCCAGAGGACGTAACGTCCGTCTACGAAATGGCAGACTCGGTGGTCTCGACTACATAATTAATTGAAATAGCACCATTAATAAAGTATTATATATGTACATAACTTAGTAGTATACCATGTGAAATTTAAATGTGTAATATACATTTAACCTGAAAGTTGACTTCGAGCCACCATTTCTTAGACGGACAGTAAACGTCTTCAGTGTCCTCTGTTCCCAAGTTGGGAACCCAGTCCTTCTAGGGGACCTCTTCCTTTACCGTTGGGTGAGGTCATTAAAACGGACCCTTTAAGGTACCTGTCTCCTGAGACGTCCGATGACAGGTACCCCAGTGTTTCTCAGACTGTACTGAATCGTTGACACATACGTATACGTGTATACAGTTAATGTAGAGTTGTTTCGACCTGTTATAAAAAGCAACTGAACGTCATCTGTACGATGATTGTCTATCAAGACTTGAGATTTTTTTTATTATATTCACATCTTTATTTGTCTTACACTGTAAACTTAAGTCCCTTCCATCCGTTATTTGTTCTCATATCATAGTCGACAAAGACACAGAGTCGGGTAGGGGTTTCAATCACTGAGTCTCTGATTTGTTAGTAATTACATCGAATATTCAAATACCCAGTCATTAGACCCGACAACAGTCGACCTAGTAAGATGTAAACCGAATGAGGATCCAAAAGTCAGTCAATTGTCCAACCGACCCACACTACGATTCTCCTACTATATTCTCACCTTTTACCGGTTCCGACCTAAACTCATAAAAATTTTTGTGTAAGTGAATAAACCGACACAACCCAGAAACAACGGAACGTCCCTGAGAGATCAAAACCATGTGTCCGAATCAACGAGACACCATAACACTCCAGAGTCAAGGGGTTGTTCTCTAATTTGGACCCAGGGGACGTAACGTTCCACCTAAGAGTGGATGACCTGGTGGTCCCTCCAGGGACCTAAACTCAGAACCACGACGACAAATATGAACATACTTAACATCCTTGTGAGGAAAAGAGTGGGTAATTTACCTCTTCTTTTATAGTAGGAGTGTTGAAACAACGATTCTAATTTATTCCTTTACATCTACTTTATCTAAATATTTTATATGGACAATGAAAACGATTTTATATGTTTCATTTTTGACTGTCTTAATCTCTTTATCTATTAAATTACCATTTTTAACCTAAGTAGTTATAAGATGGAAATTATCACCAATGTCCCCTGGTTGTTTCTTTAGTCAAGTCGAGTCAACGAGTCAACATAGTCTGAGAAACGTTGGGGTACCTGACGTCGTACAGTCCGAAGGGACAGGTAGTGGTTGAGGACCTCGAATGAGTTTGAGTACAGGTAACTCAGTCACTTCGGTAGGTTGGTAGAGTAGGAAACATAAGAGGAAGAGGAGGACAGAAGTCAGAAAGGGTCTTAGTCCCAGAAAAGGTTACTCAGTTGAGAATCGTATTCCACCGGTTTCATAACCTCAAAGTCGAAGTTGTAGTCAGGAAGGTTACTTGTGAGTCCTGACTAAAGGAAATCCTACCTGACCAACCTAGAGGAACGTCAGGTTCCCTGAGAGTTCTCAGAAGAGGTTGTGGTGTCAAGTTTTCGAAGTTAAGAAGCAGTTGAGTCGAAAGATATTAGGTTGAGAGCAAAGGTATGTGCTGATGACCCTTTTGGTATCGAAACTGATCTACCTGGAAACGACTGTTTCATTACAGAGACGAAAAATTATACGACAGATCCCACCACTATTGAAAAGAAGGTTCCTCTTTCGTAGAAAATTAAAGTACCGACGTCAGTAGTAGACGTCACTGAATGTAATGAGACATTTGATTTTTCTACATGTCAGTATTCGTTTATGATACCTGTCAATATACGTTCGTTTAACCTATTGACTCTTCTTTACCTGTATACGTCGGTTCATAATTATCGTCATAATAAATACTATCGGTTTTGTATCTTCTTTTGACACAGGTATTTGTCTACTTACCTAGTTCGTTTCACTATACATATATGTTACCTTATAAGCGGTATTTTTTCTTACTTAAAAACGGTAAACGTTATTGAGCCTATATTTAGGATATTTCTATTCATGACATATAAAGGGGAATATACACTTTAGACTTTTATTTTGTCTATTTGTTTATACTGTTTTCTCTTTGTCTGAGTGTCTCTGTTCTCTTGTTTGATCACCAAAGATCACCCCTACCCAACCTCCCTCCCCGTTTTATCCATTTCTCCTAATTCTCCATGTCTGATGATCCATATTTTACTCATTCTATGTTTCTACATTACACATCATGTCCCTCACATCGGTTATAAAATATTATTCGATTATACTCATATGTATTATGAGTCAAATACCTACGTATAAAGTAAAAAGTCTACTCATATTAAATATAAGTAGATATGATAGATAACCTCTTCCTTTACCGTCGGGTGAGGTCATAAGAACGGACCTCCTAGGGTATCTGTCTCCTCGGACCACCGGTTTTCAGGTACACCAGTGTGTCTATTGACTTCACTAAATCGTGTGAACGAAATCATGGGAACGTACGTATGATAGATATTTTGTAACCTAGTGATACAATATGTGGACTTAATTATATTATTTAGTTCATATGAAGTTATTTTTTCTTTTTTTACGTATTCAGGTTTTATAACTATCGTTAGTCCAGACTTAAACCTGTATTTTAAGACTTACCGAGTAAGATAGATCTAGTGATTATACCGGTTCAAGGATTTACTTAAAACCTTTAGAAAAAAATTAAAACCAAAAATCGAAAGTAAGGTCGTTCCGTCTACAGAGATCGGTAGGATTAATACAGATAGTCGACAACCAAATAGTACAATGTAAGTGGAGTCAGAGAACAAGGTTCAGTACGAGTAAAGTGCAGACGTACGGGTCGGTCTTTCTTTCGGGTAAAGGGTATAGCCCTTACCGTAAATGATTAAATGAGTGGGACTAGATTTGTAGACGGAGGAAGAAATATATAATTCCGTTGACTTGAATTGGTCTAACGACCAGTCAGAAAAGTCTACGTCAGATTTGACCTACCTTCGACGGCGTCAAGGAGGACCAACAAGTCCCATGTAACAGACGTCGGATGTCGAGAATTAATGGACACGAGGGTGACCGTAAATAATAATAAGAACATTTAGCAGTAGTGGACGAGTCCTAGCTCCGAAAGTGTTAACACATCTTTTCCTCGGTTCTCCTTCGGAGTGTTAACACACCGTCATTAATAGGCGCTGTGTGTTATTACTGAAACCTGGGACGACAAAAACACGTCATTAATTGTCCACCGTTAGAGACTGACGTTGTAAAAGGGGTTGTCGATAACCTTTTTTGTGACCGTAGACCCATTTATCTAATTTATAACTTTGTTTCCGAGACTCTCCCGTGAAGTAGACTGTGACGGTGATCTATCCCAAACGGTCCAAATACCCCGACTCCCATACTAAAAACTCTGGTCAATGAACGTCAGTGTGGGATCAAGATGGGGAAAGACCAAGTACCACTCTGGAGATGTTCCGAATCAGGGTAAAGATACCATAACGACGTTCGTTACACCGTCATAGAAACGAAGGTGGGGGAATTGTACGACTAGTCTAGGGAAATACCAGTCTACGATCGGTAGGAGGGTGTCGATGGAGATTACACCGAGATAGAGATCTGTGGTCAGAGGTTAATACAGGACGTCGGGTAATGCCTGGGCCGTTAGGGTGATGACCCGTGTATTGGCCTCTTTTGACACTACACTTTTCTGTATACGTGAGGTTATAAGTGACGTCGTGATAAATGTTATCGGTCCTGTGCCTTCGTCGGATCTACAGGTAGTTGTCTCCTTGTCTATTTCTTTCGTACTATGTGTATATGTTACCCCATAATGAGTCGGCATTTTTCCCTTCTGTAATAAGTTCGAGTGGAGGCTTCAGTGGATAATACATAACGAAAGACATTGATAGGTAAGGGGTTAGAACGAAAGTATCATTACGTTACGATGGGTGCTTTTGAGATTAGTACTATGACCGTAAGTTCTTATAAGGTACACGTCTTGCGACATAATTTTCCCTTCTACTTTGAAGTGAAAGTTCGAAATCCATAACTCAGATAATCTGAGAGTTACAGGACTCTTCTGTCACAGTAAGACTTGTTCCTCCGTCCTAGGGGCTCAAGAGAAAGACCTAAAAAGTCAATCATAAGGCATATAACTCAGTTTCGGATGATACTAGTACGAGACACGATCCGTTCGTTCTATGTCGGAACGGGTATCAGATCACACTTTTGGTTTGTGTGCTTATTCGACAGGGTCATGTGTCAGCATTTCACCCTTCACGTAAACACCCCCACATAAGAACTTCGGGACGTGGATTCAATCCGTTTACCTCTTCCCACAGTCCTTTTCTAACAGTATCGTTCACTTTAGATTCGAGTCTAGACTTTCTCTTTAAATTCAGTGTGTCAATTATCTCTTTCGCCTTCATCCCTGTTCGCAAGGATCGTCACCTTTATCGTATACGTTTCCGAATCTCATTCTATCTGGCTCTATTTTTGGTTACTAAAGTGTACCTACCTTACATACAAAACATTATCCCTCCTGACCACTCTTTACTCCAACTTCTTTATTATGTTTAAGAACCCTGAAGGGACCACCAGGGCCCGTCTTAGACGGAAGATCACGTCCTCTACACCCAAACTAGGGACCAACCCCTAGATTCTAGGGTGCGCGGCACCGTGTTGATTCGGTCACTCGGTATGCTTCTTTTCAGGTGTACGGTGTCACTTCTGGGTCGTGTCGGTTTTTTTTTTTTTTTCTTATGTTTAAGGAGTGGATACTTTATTTATCAACTTTAAACCAACAGAAATTACACGGAAGGGTCAAAATGTGCGGTACGGTGTCCCCTAACACTTCGTCCAACACTGGGGTCTATAGACTATTATTTGGAGTGCAGCTACTTCCATATTCCTTATCCGAACTACGACTTTGATTAAAGTACTCCACTGGGATGGGAGGAATTCTCTTTGTCTCCGAAGTTTCTTTCTTGTTCTCCCTGACCGTCGAAGTCACTGTGAAGAACCTCGTTCTACCTCGCTGTCAGGAGGGTTCACCGAAGACCACTAATCTCCTCCGAGCACCCGTAGAACTTGTCCAGACAAGGGAATACCTTTGGTGTTCACGGGAAGAAGTAAAAACCTCTGTAGAAGGACAGTGTAAGACAAAAAGTCTGACACGACAGAGATGATGAATCCCCAACCTTTAGCTAATGTTTCAGTGAAAGGTAATCTTAAACACACACACGAGTCGACGAGTCAACATACACAAACGTTAGGGTACTTGAATATCGGGGTAGGTGGTCCAAGGAGACAGGTACTCTAAAAGATCCGTTCTTATGACCTCACCCAACGACAAAGAAGGAGGTCCTCTAGAAGGATTGGGTGCCTAGCTTGGGCGTAGAGAAAGTAGAGGACGTAACGTCCGTCTAAGAAATGGATGACTCGGTGACCCTTTCTGGAGTAATCTTAAGCCAGTAGACGTAAACACACTCTACCTACACCCCTAAACCCCCTCCACCCACCCCTCTTGTTAACCCTAGGGAGGTTTTGTGGATAGAACTTTTTTGTCCTTATCTTACATTTCCTTTGTCTCCACCACGGCAATCCTTTTTTTTCCTTGTCTCTTCTCGACACTTGTGTCGAGTAAATAAAGTTTATTTGTACAAAATTTTTTGTTTTCTCTCTCTCTGATCATGGAATGTTACTGTGAAGAACTCCGTTTACCTCCTGAAGTAAAACGAAAAGAATATATTAGATTCAGAGACTATACTAAACTTAACTGATCTACGATAGTAAACCGGGTATTTAACTCAAGACATAGTGATGAGTTCTCGAGAATGTATAACCACTAAAACGAAATTAAAGGTTCCCTCGTTTTAATATTTTTTAACACGAAGAAAGTGTGATAATATGTTTTCTTAGTCAATTCTTTGTGTCTTAATTCCGAGGGTATATATCCCGGGTATAACTTTAGTAAAACCACAGTAGTATTAACCTCGGGTGTCAAACCCCTCCACTTACAAAGGAACGTTTCCCCATTCCTCTGGGTACAAGGGAAAGGAAGAACACTTAATGAAAAGACAGAGCGGGGTGTACAGTCACTGCCATTGTATTGGGTACTCCCACGGAGGACTGAGTTTACCCGGGATACGAATCTACTTGTCCACCCTGACCCCTTCTCGGACACCAAACCCTTACACCTTCCCCTCCACGAAGTCCTGTTTCCGTTTTCTTCAGAGTCCCTTTTGTCCTGTATGAGGTCGACTCGAGGGACCTCCTCTTCTGGACTACCCTCGACTTTTGAAGTAACCAATCTGTATTACTGAGACCAAAGACGACCACACGTGAGACATCGACATCGAGTGTCCCTTATGCGTATCGTCACGGGCATTACTTGGTAAGTCTTAACCCTACGGTAGGTAAGAGAGTATTCCTCGTATCGAATGCGACATATAGTGGGCAACATAGAAGGGGTTCTTGAGAAAACCGTTAATAGGTCCTCTTTAATTAGAATAGAACTTCGACTCTCGTGATTCCGTGTCATGAATTACATTAACCTTTAGATACAATAAACTAAGAGAGTCTAAAATAGCTTCCCGTCCCTACTTGTTAAGTTATCTCGTCAAAATTTCTCAACTTCATTCTTTCGTATATGGAAGAAAGACGAATACGGGATGGTTCAGATTGAAAAATAATTTGTTGTATTGACAGCGGCTATAATAAAAATAATAATCGGTTCAGTATTCTATTTAACTCCACTCACGGACACCAGGATACAATATTGTCTTTATCTTTTAAATAATCTTAGTCTTGCCACTTGTACCTTAAGTTTCGTCAGTTGGACCCCAGTTTTCACTTACTTAGACTTACTAGGAAAAAAAGAAACTTCGGAACTGAAGGAAGGGTTTGGTCCTTGGTAACCGGTGAGGAAACATTGGAAATATAGTAGGACAGACATATGCTCAGATAAAGACATGAATTGACACTCGAGGAACTTCAATCCCTACAAAATTTTGTTTACAAAATTTTTCTTTCAACTCTGATTCTCTCAAATTCTCGGATAAAATACGACAGAGAGTAGGGGATCAGTATTTTGTACTCTGTCTCCGTTTCCCTCAAAATTCAGTGAACAAGGTTCTCGAGACCCAATTTTATGTTCGGATCTTGAAACTGTTGTTTAGGTCCCATGAAAGTTACCTCCCCTGCGATGTAGTACTCCAATTCTCAAAGCCGTCGCGTCCATCTATGACCTCCAAGCTTGGAACCGAACTGGTGAGTGTCAGACACATTTGATTAGAACAAGTAGACATTAAAGGAGTAGACTTTGACCTCTTTTATCACCACTGGTAGAGTACTCTAAAACATTGCTTAATTTACTTGACTAGTTAAAAAAATTTTTTACAAATCATATCACAGATCGTGTGCCTACCGTCAATTTATGCTTAACGAAAATAATGAAAATAAAGGAAAACGTGGTCTCGACTTATCACGATAACATTAACTAAGGTGTACTTCTTTTTTGACCAGTACAGGCGGTCAGGGTGTTACAACACTCCCACTCGTCTTGAATCACCGAAACTGAAATGATGCTTCCGAAACTGAAGTGATGCTTTCAATTGTAAAAGACGAGAGATGTTTAGGTGGGAGTAAGTAACGAAGAAGGTTTCAAACGGTGACAAGATGTGAAATCTTCTATAGAGTTATAGGTCCCTCGTGAACTGGAAGTCGACATTTAAGATCATTTATAACCGGTGGAGAGACGAATAACTCAGAAAGAGAAAGTGAGAACAGAACGAGACGCTGACTCTGTCTCTTAGTTTAATCCAAGGAATATAAAATTTCTCTTTATTGTCGGGAAGATCCGGTCCTTCGTCAAACTTCGAAGAAATGATTACGGAAAACTCATGACAGAATAGTCCTAAAAGTGGTCGTGTTCCCAGTTTAGATTTGTTTTTAAGAATAGAAAATTAAATTAAAAATTAATCTCCTGTTAATGAATTGTTTTAACACTACTAAAAACGGTGTGTAGTTGTACTCAGCCGGTATCCATACGTATACAGGGGAAGGAGAACTTACGGGGGGGGTGGAGGGAGAGGTAAGAAAGAGAGATCATTCGTTGGGAAGAACTACCAACGATAATAGGAGTAAAATATACACTACTTTGTTTAAGTCTCTCAAATGGATGGAGGTCCGGTGTGACGATCATTCGTTATCTTTACCCTAAGAATAAGTCTAATTGAACTGAGATTCGGAGACCGAAGAGACGTCACGAGTGTGAACAGAACCTCGGAGTCCGGTCGGTGTAAACATGAGGGATTTTACGTCTTGTGATCTCGAGCCCCCTGTAAAGAAAGAGAGGGAGACAGAGAGAGTCAGAAGGAAGAGAGAGAGAGTGGAAGGTTCGTTGTCGAAACTTTTGACCCATCATGATTTTCCAGATTGGGAAGATAAAGAAATACAAGGAGGATCTAATTTTTTTAGATGGGCACCCCTGAAGGGACCACCAGGTCACCAATTCTGACGTGGAGGGGCACGTCCCACACGACCAAATTAAGAACCAGAACCTCGATCCTAGGGTGTACAGACCGTTGGTATTTTGAAAAGGAGGTTTTTTTTTTTCAGTATTCGCTTTCGTGATAATATTATTTAAGTTATTTTTGAAATTTTACCAGGTGTATTTTTTATTTATTTATTTTATTTTATATGGTCCCTAGAATTCCCATAAAAAAAAAAAAATTAGATGGTAGAGGACTCTGGACCCTCTTTAAGTAAGTCCCGAGTGTGGAAAAGGGGTTGTTAAGGTCATCAGTGATCGAAGACAGGTTTTGAATTGTCCCTTACAAAGTATAAAGTTGAAGTAGGTAGGAGGTCACCTGAAAACAATAAATAAAGGGGGTTTCGAAGTCTAAAGATCGACACCGACAGGTGGGTGTCTAGGTGATTTTGTTAGACTAGCTACTTCAGACCAGGACTACTTTGGCATCCTTATTAAAGAAGTAGGCAAGGTACCCTCTTGTCTTCCATTACTCAGTTGGAGACTTTCGTTCCGAATCAAATCTCTTCCAACTCACTGGACGGGTCCCCTGGTGTTCACAAACTATCTCACTTTAAGGGTCGATCCACTTAGAAGAGGACTCAAGTTTAAGATGGGGAAGGTAACGTGACGAAGACACTAAGTCACTAACAAAAACCAAATAAAATCGAGATCAATAGAAAGGGTCAACTTAGAAGTTCAAGTCAGGTACATAAAACCACTACGAGGTATTAAATTTTTACCGATGTATAGACATTGAAGTTTCAACCTACGACTTACGTAATTGGAAATTCAGTCTTGACAGGTCCCTCGGTAATTGAAGGGGAACACCCATCGACCCGAACGGTGATTCGATGAGTCTGCTCAATCAGTAGCGACCCTGGATGTGTTAACCAAGGTTTACGTTCAAATGTCAATGACGATTTGTCGACGTTCCTGTGGGATCTCTGACCTGTGGACTACTCAACTAAGTGAAAGAAAGATGGTAAAAACATAAGAGAACTATTACACTAATTTTAAAAATCGATTAATTTTTTTACAAAAACCAGGTCACCTTAATAACCTCTTCAACGGATTACTGATACGGACACGAACTACTTAGTGTTAGGTCGGAAAAAACTACCTATCTAATCCAGTACTGTAACAGAGAAGAGGTGAGTCCCTTCCGGACACTGGACTTAATTCCTGGACGTCAAGGGAGACGGAGTACCACGTAGGATATCACATATGTAACCAATCTCGATGTAGACTTCTCAGTGTGACTATTACTTAACCTTAAACCGGTCTTGGTCTCGTTGGACACCCTAGAAACAAAGGACTGGTCCTTAGGTACGGGGGACGTTACCCTACCATTTCTTAGACAGACCTCACACCCTCTGGAACCAAGTTAGAGGCTTACCCCTTCTAGGGGACCTCTTCCTTTACCAATAGGTAAGATCATAAGAACGGACCCTTTAGGGTACCTGTCTCTTCGGATCGCCCGATGTCAGGTTCCCCAGTGTTTCTTAGTCTGTGCTGACTTACTGATTGTGAAAGTGAAAAAGTGAAAAGGATGTAGGTTTATTTTTTTTTAGATTAAGAGAGGTCACTACTGAAATCAGTCATACATATACACCTATTCCTCTAGACTGTGTCCAATTTAGAATGGTTCCTGTTCGTGTTTATACACTCAGTAGTGATTTAAACGTGGTAAAATTAAGATCATTAACTTCGTCCACCCACTTTTGAGTCAATTACTCGTGTAACAGCAAGAAACAAGACTTCTTAATTATCATCAGTCTATAAACTAGGTTATACTTCTCCCACCAGTTGTTGACGGTTTTACGATCTGGAATCTTGACGAAAAAAAATTGTCTTTTGATAAAAACACATATTAATAAGTATTCGGGAATCTTTAACAAAGACGACCTATACTTTAACTACAGACATATAACTAGAGTTTAGGTCAGTGGACGAATCGAGACAAATAACAATATTATTAACAAATAGTTTTTTAAGAGTACACTAAAGTTATACCTATTAGTATAGTAGACATTTTTTCTTCAGTCAAATCATTGAAGGTTAGTAAAACGTTAGTTCTGGTAAGGTATCGTTATAGATTATGAATAAGACTTACGTTTTTTACTTTTTCAGTCTCTTATCGTTGACAATCTCTTCGACCTGTCACTGTCCTTACGATCTTTTTCACAGGTGACGATGTAGGTAGAACTTTTCGTCAACTGTAATAAAACGTTTGATATTTGCACAAGATGCCAACTTTGTAAAGGGAGGATCCATGTGCAGGTACTCCTTGAATACGTATAAAAGTCTTACCTAAATATTCCTGAGTAAATGTTCCAATTCGTCTGTATAAGACGTACCGGTAAAACCATGATATTGTTTTACTTTATAACACTTCAAATCTACTTAAATAATGTCTCCATGTGTAAACTTACTAAGGATCACACGACGACGACGACGACGATTCAGCGAAGTCAGGCTGAGACACGCTGGGGTATCTGTCGTCGGGTGGTCCGAGGGGGCAGGGACCCTAAGAGGTCCGTTCTTGTGACCTCACCGAACGGTAAAGGAAGAGGTTACCTACTTTCACTTTTCACTTTCACTTCAGCGAGTCAGCACGGGCTGAGAATCGCTGGAGTACCTGACGTCGGATGGTCCGAGGAGGCAGGTACCCTAAAAGGTCCGTTATCATGGTCTCACCCAACGGTAACGGAAGAGGCCTAAGGATTACATTGTAACTCATTTTTGTATAATAAGAACCTTTACAACTCAAACTGTATTTGACGTTTTTACCGTTTGTGACATTACACGAAATGGACTTCGTTTATTTCGTTTTGTTATTTAAAAATCTTTACGTTTATTTACGTTATATTATTAAAACAAAAGTTTTCGTTCCCTTACTAGTTGTGTTCTTAATCTTATCTCCACAAATGTAACCTATCTCACTACGTCCCCAAACCTTAGCCTCTCCTAGTTTATTCATGTATGTTTGAAATTAGTCACATGATCAAAGACACAGGTACCACCTGGTACCACTTTGTTGATTCGTTTATATATATATATAGAATTATTTTTCTCTAGTGTACCATGTGTACCTGGTTACTCACCCGCGGTACTTGGTTCCTAATATTAATCGGGTTCTGACACATGACTTCAGATCCGTTGTCACTTCCTTTAAGGATTTAAGACGGAGTTCAAAGTGTTTCATTAGGGGGTTCATGAATAATAAGAGGATTTCGTTTATAAGGTTAAATCTGTAGTGATGAATGACGTTCTCGATTCCATTGGTTACCTTCAAAGTTTAAAGATATCTAATTCTAACGTAAAATACTCTTTATTGTGACACAATTTATACTTTAGAATGTTTTTTAGAAACATGTTAACTGGGAATGTTTCTGTCTAAAAATTTAATTAACCAAATAACTTCGTATTGAATGTATTCCCGTAAGGTCTACCGAGTCACCCATTTCTTAATTGAACGTCACGTCCTCTAAGTCCAAGTTAGGGGTCCAGTCCTTATAGGGGACTTCTACTCGTACCGTTGGGTGAAATCATGAGAACGGACCTCTTAGGGTACCTGTCTCCTCAGACCTCCCGAAGTAAAGTGTCTCAACGTTTCTTGACCTGTACTGACTTCGTTGAATCGTACGTACGTACGTGGGAGGTTTATCACCGTCATTAAATCTACCCATATATGAAAAGTTTTTATCCTTTTGGTTTATCCTTTAGTATCCGGTATAGAGTCTCATACGAATTTTACATGAGAAATTTAGTCGATGACAAACTGATGACTTTATACTCCCTTACAGTTTTGATTTTACCTTTAATCTTTAGCACACCCGGTTGGGTGAGTAAAATGTCTTCAATCATCATTACTTTTATTATCGACAACTCTATGAGATTAGTGAATCTACAGATTTTTATTATTTTTCCTTTCACTATTATGAAATTTAAGTGAATCATGGAATTTCAAATTCTTCCTTAAGACATAGATGTTAAAACGAGGATCACCGTTATTACACAAGTCAAGTCAAGTCAAATCAACGAGTCAGTACAGGCTGAGAAACGCTGGGGTACTTAGCGTCGTGCGCTCCGGAGGGACAAGTAGTGGTAGAGGGCCTCAAGTGAGTCTGAGTGCAGGTAGCTCAGGCAACAAGGTAAAATATTCGTTAATATTGTCGAGTAAAATAACCTACAAATGATACACGTTCCGTGAAAGGATCGCTGAGACATACTTAGTTGAATAAATTAGGAGTATCGTTAAGATACTCAATTCGTGACAATTATAAGAGTAAAAATTTCTACTTTTTTTAGTCTGTATCTTTATAATTTATTGAACAGTAAGTCAAGTCAAGTCAGCGAACCAGCACAAACTGAGAAACGTTGGGGTACCTGACATTGTGCGGTCCGGAGGGTCAAGTACCGGTTAAGGGTCTCAAATGAGTTTGAGTACAGGTAACTCAGCCACTACGGTAGGTTGGTAGAGTAGGAGACAGCAGGGGAAGAGGAGGACGGAAGTTAGAAAGGGTCGTAGTCCCAGAAAAGTTTACTCAGTCAAGAAGCGTAGTCCACCGGTTTCATAACCTTAAAGTCGAAACCGTAGTCAGGAAGGTCATTTATAAGTTCTGACTAAAGTTGAACAGTATCAACGGATCAATTATTGTCCGTCTTAATCATCAGTTTGAGAACGTTAGAATGAAACCTCGGATAGAATAATTATAATTGTTGTGTCGATCCGTTTCCCTGAACGGACCGTCCGGTCATCAATTCTGAAGTGGAAGGTTTCGTCACCCACACCCAAACTAGAGACTAGTCCATCGATTCTCGGGCGTGGGGTTTTTATGGTCTTGTATTTTGTCTTTGTTATAACATTGTTTAAGTTATGATATTTTTACGAGGTGTGATTTTTTTTAGAATTTTTTAATTTTATCGTGGTGATCCTCTTTTCTTATGGTGTCTCAATGATCGGATTTTTCAACCGAAGTAAGTGGATTCTTCGTCGACTAGGTTCTCAAAGTCGAAATTGACTGACTGTGACTCAATGGAGGAGGAAGATGGAGAAGTCCCTTTCTTACTAAAGAGACCCCCTATTTCACTGAGTAGTGTGACATAAGGGTAGGTTTTAAATCGTTAAATTTGGTTCTTTAAGTACCAAGTCAGAAACTAAAGATTCCTGAAACAAAGAAAAATCCTATAAGTGAGTTACACAGAAACAGTACGACTCGATGCGTAACCTTAGCTATCCACTCAGACAATTTGTGTCGTCCTTATCGTGAATCAAACAGCACAAAAACACCAACCCTGAACCGGAACCGGAACCGGAGACTGTTACGACCCTACGGTAACTTTCCAAAGGTCTGACAAAGTACCCCGGTCAGATAAAACGAAGGAGGAGGGTGATACTTGTTCCTACGGTAGTACCACTATCTTCCCATAACAGACATGAACTCTCTTCCTTAAGTACGACGAGACGTGTCTCTTCCCTTAAATGGATTGCTTTGTAGAACTACGGTTTTCGACCTAGTGAGAAATTGTCTGAGGATGACGATAAACTAAGATCAAAAGGTCTGTTCAGGTTTCTTTTCTTTCTCTTTTGTTTGTTTACTTTTTTTTTTTTGTTCTATTTACTTTTGGGTGATATAGAGACAGGACCCTAATAAACGATAAGAGTTCCTGTTTTCAATACGGAATATCAGTAGAAACCCTTTGGTCTTAAAGTCTCACATGGATCACACATATTTAAGAGTTAGTTTTAAACTACTACCTACTCCTTCTACTGATTCTATGGTATTAGATCCCTAAAGAGATCGCCAAGTCACCAATTCTCAGACATCAGGGTTGCGTCTCCCGGATCCAAGTTAGGGACCAGTCCCTTGATTGGTGTTACGTCATTTTTTTGTTTTTTTATGGTGTTCGGTCAACGAACCGTATGTAATTCGATAAATTAGGAATGGAGAACCCCTACCTACCGTAATAAGAGGAAGTTATCTACTTCTTTGGAGTCTCTCCACTAGAAGAGGAAGACGTTTCAGTAAGTTTAGGAACTCTTTTTTTGTTTTCTCACCCGTCTTTTTTCTTCCCTCTTTGTTTCCCAGTTTCGTTCCCTTTCACCTTTTCAAAATCTGTAAATAAAAAGTCATTTATTGATATCGATTTATACTTGACGACATCAATAAGATAATTATTCATTAATGTTTCTGTGTAATATAAGAAATTTGATAATTTCAGTTATTAATCCACCCTTTTACCAAAGAAAAACCGAAGGTGGTGTTAAAGTGGAGACACTATGATTTGACGTCTCTAAACCGGGGTCATTTTTGTGAGTTTTCATAGATGTATGTTTATATGTGGACACGTGCACTCGTACGTGTGTGTGTGTGTGTGTGTGTGTCTCCTTTTAATTGTTTGGGTGTAAATGGAGGGTTCGTTTACCAAGTGTGGTGGACATTGACAGTGACTTTCATCTTACCATAACCTGACCCAAACAACCAATGTCGTGACCAAAACTTTGACGTGTCTACACTTAAAGAAACGTGTGAAGAAACAAGTAATAAACAATAAGTTATGGTACACGGACCCTGTTCTTAATGTCATCATTTGTTTTATAAATGTCAAGGACGAAAGTTCTTTCGTGTCCGTCCATCACTCTATTAATTTGGACGTTGACAGTACTTCGATCACACACGACATTATTACGTAAAAGTCTCTCACGTGTCTATAGGTTCCTTTACTCTTTACTTTACTGTGGACTTTCTCTTCTCTTTACTCGGTTCAACCCTGACTCTTTATCTTTTCGAATTTAAGACCCAAGTGTTTCTGTCAATTTGAGATATTGGAGTCGGAAGTACAGATATTTTACCTTCATGAGACACGACACTAGTTAGCGAATCAATACAGGTTGAGAAACACCGGGGCACATGACAAGGGACAATCCGAGGAGAGAGGTACCCTAAGAGGTCCGTTCTTATGACCTCACCTAACGGTACAAGATGAGGTCCCTTAGAAGGGTTGGGTCCCTAGTTTGGACGCAGAGAACGTAGAAGACGTAACCGTCCACCTAAGAATTGGTGAGTGATCGTGGTGAACCCTTCGGGATGTTCCTGTGACGATTCTGACTTTTACTATTATACTTAAACGACTAGTGGTCCGAACTGGGTCGTATATGTGTGGTCAACAAAAGTGACGAGTCACCCGACATCTTCGTTTAGGGTAAATATTCTACACGAATATACTAGAATGTCTATTTGGATTTAATAATAAGGTGAATTGGGTATCGAAACATTCTACTCGTATTAAGTTCTTGACTGTCTGACATTGTTCCCTGTAAAGCGTCTTCAGAAACCCGTTATTATCAGCCCATGGACATTATTCGGACATACAGGAGTTGTGTATCCTGGTATGGATTGTCCGACCTCTGTGAAGTATTTACAAATTATTTATTCAAATATGAGGAAATAGTCATTAGGTTTGGGTAAACGTTTTTTTGAACGAAATTAAAAAATTACAAGTAGGTAAAAACAACAATTTATATGCTACTTGGTGTTGATAAAGACCGGGTAGTCAGCCCTTTTTGGACATTTCAGTAGAGACCTTATACGTTTAAATTTTTAATAGGTCCTTTTACTTATATTAATAAAGACCTTACCTAACTCAAAAGTTTTCATTCTCAATTATAAATATCTCTTTTAAATTCGTAACCTTTTACGGTGGACCGTAAAGAAAGGGACGTTAAATAAAAAGAAAGTTAGGTAAAAACGAAAAATAACCCAAACGAAACGTCTCGTGTGGTAATACTAATTTAAACCTAAATTTATTGTCTTAATCAAGATGGTACACAGTTCAGAGTCCCTCCTCACTTAGATGGTATAACTACAAATACTAAAAGAAACATCGACCTTAGATATCATTATTTTCAAATAGGAAACTTACGTTTTACAACCAAATAATACGATGTGGTCCCCTTACTGCCTTCTCAAAACGAAGAAGAACTAACAATACTGCCTAGATTACCATAACGTCGAACTGAACGGTTTATAATGTGAGACTATATTTACATGTGTGTTTTTCTCAATAAAATTCTATCTTAAGTCACAACGAGTTTTACCGAAATGAATCTTACAGACATGAATCGAGATTAAAAGATTATACGGTTTTTTTGTTTTTTCTATAAGGATACCGTACCGGAAAACACAGGTATAATTCCCCTTTATAAAACATAAACCCGTTCCATAAAATTACTAAATATTTCTCTAGTAAGAACAGGTATTCGTTCATCAGGATATTAAAGGGACAATTAGACAATTAGGACCAAATAGAGGAAGTTTCGATGTAGAACTTGTCGAAATTAAACGAGGGATTATAAATAGATACATGAAGATTTATTATATGACTTTAAAGAAAATCTTTTGTCAAAACCGAGAAACGTTACTATTTCCTTTTGATGCGAAAAAATGTTGGACAATAAAAAA
The DNA here is from genome assembly GCA_006410555.1 of Capra ibex. NCBI lineage: Eukaryota > Metazoa > Chordata > Mammalia > Artiodactyla > Bovidae > Capra > Capra ibex. The sequence goes on along the minus strand of SJYO01049755.1, from coordinate 57,139,115 downwards.
GAGGGGTTGTGGAGGGTCATCAAAACAACGACAACAAGTTAGGGATTCCTCACAGGTTGAGAAACTCTGGGATACCTGACGTCGTACGGTCCGAAAGGACAGGAGGTGGTAGAGGACCCCAAACGAGTTTGAATACAGGTAACTCAGTCACTACCATAGGTTGGTAGAATAGAAGACAACTGGAGAAGAGAAGGACGGAAGTTAGAAAGGGTGGTAGTGTCAGAAAAGGTTACTCAACCGAGAAGTGTACTCCACCGGTTTCATGCCCTCGAAATCGAGGTCAGGAAGGTTACTTATAAGACCCAACTAAAGGAAATCCTAACTGACCAAACTAGGGGAACAACAAGTTCCCTGAGAGTTCTCAGTAGAGATCGTGGAATCAAGCTTTCGTAGTGAAGAAAACCACGAGTCGGACGAAATACCAGGTCGAGAGTATAAACATGTACGGATGACCTTTGTGGTATCGAAATTGATATGTCTGAAAACAGTCGTTTCACTACAAAGACGAAAAATTATATGACCGATACCAACAGTGTCGAAAAGAAGGTTCCTCGTTCACGGAAAATTAAAGTACCGACGTCAGTGGTAAGTGTCACTAAATCTCGGACTCTTTTACTTTAGACAGTGACAAAGGGGTAATAGACGGTACTTCACTACCCTGACCTACGGTACTAGAAGCAAAGGACTTACGACTTCAAATTCGGTCGAAAAAGTGAGAGGAGATGACCACCGATATAGTGTTAATAAACAATTGAGTCAGTAGCCTTAAATGTATTATTACTGATTTGTTTACGACAACAAACGACTCGACTTATTACGGCGTCCTAATATTGAGGAGAGGATTGTTGAAAAGAAAATAGACCCTCGTTTACGAGGTAGTACAGAAGATGTATGGATGACTATAAGGGTCCTTTATAATTAAAGATGACCGTTTTTGTGATCGAAGGAGAATGGGAGTCGTATTAGAGCTTCGGTAGCAATGGTAGACAAGATTAACGAGACACGGGTCACAGTAGACAGTTAAAGAGACCTAGTAGCAGTAACCTGAACGGATACGACGGGGATAAGACGGAAGAACCTCTTCCCTTACCGTTGGGTAAGGTCATAAGAACGAACCTTTTAAGGTACCTGTCTCCTTGGACCACCCGATATCAGGTACTCTAACGTTTCTCAACCTGTACTGACTCGTTGATTGTTTGTACGACGGAAGATTGGATCTCTGGTTTAGTATGCGAAAACATTTTTTTTTAATAGAGGAATGTAACGACTAATAAAAGAGATTATAAAAGGATTTCTGTTCGATATCATTTATTTAAAAATATAGAAACGTACAAACTTTTAAGGTAAAACGAGAAAAGTGTTCACTAAATATCCAACTGATACATCTCTTAAAATCTAATAAAAATAAGTTTTATAACTTTTATAAGAGAAGATTGATTCTACCCATTAACTACCTAAAAAAAAATCGAAAGTAAAAACATAACCTCATATCGACTAATTGTTACAACACTATCAAAGACCACCTGTCGTTTCCCTGAGTCGGAAGGTATATGTACATGGGTAAGAAGGGGTTAGAGGGGGAGGATGAGTCTGACGGTGTACTGTGACTCGTCGGAAGGGACACGAGATGTCATCCAGAGACAACCGACAGGTAAAATTTATATCGTCACACCTGTAAAACCAGGGTTTGAGGGATTGATAGGGAGGGGGTAGGAAGGAGGGACCCTTGGTATTCAAACAAGAGATTCAAACACTCAGAGAAAGACAAAACAATTAGTCAAGTAAATTTAGGACGTATATTCTCTTCAAGTCGAAGGGTCCACCGTTTTCACCATTTCTTAGACGGACAGTTACGACCTCTGTATCTCTACGTCTAAACTAGGGACCCAGCCCTTCTAGGGGGTTTCCTCCCTTACCGTTAGGTGAGGTCATAAGGACGGACCTCTTAGGGTGCCTGTCCCCTCATAGAGCACAGCGGTTCTCAGTCTGTACTGACTCGTAGACTCGTGATCCGTGTGCGACATGGTCTCTGATTCCCAAAAGTTTTGACCCTTTAAGACTACATGAAAAACCAATAACAATAATTGAAAGAGAAAAGACAAAAGAGACGAGTGTCTCTCTTTCACTTGTCTCCGACCCAAGGCTGATTATTTCTGTTCCTCTTAGGGAAGTAAAAGAGAAAAAAGACCTAAAGAAAATGGAATGAACTGTTATAAAGAATAGAGCGAATAGAATATAGGAAACTGTCATAAAGAAACGACTGTCGTTACGGGTCCCGGCCCGACACGTGTATACAACGGAAGTCTCTACGACCGCTGTGACATTCTACGTCAGCCCTCCCAACTGAACGACAAGAATGTCGAAACTACGAGGAAAGTCTTTGACCTCCCCCTTCTCTTTTTAATGTCGAATAAGTTCATTCTTTTGTTTTTCTTATTAAAAAAGATAGTGACACACCGAAGAACGAAGACTCAGAAGTACAGGAACAGTTATTCTTTTCTTTGACTCTAACACATATTAGGGAATGCACGGAGGGTCGAACTCGCCACACCCCGAGGTCAGTTCCGGAGTTCCCATTCGACGGAAAGAGTGACTAACGAAGATAAGAGACGGGGTTGGTATGACATAAAAAATGTATAATCGAGGTCTCTCCTCCTTGTAGACCGTATGACGTTTTGTCGTGAATAAAAATCGATCACTATTCGACGTCTACAATCGAAAAAATTTTTTATACACGAAATGTGTCATAGTCTCTTAAACAAATGAAGAGGGAAGAAAGATAACGGTCTGGGAGAAGGGAGATTCTGTAACAAACATTCGAGTGTAAACCTCTAAAAGAAAGAAAGTTAAAAAAGAACTACCTATTAAGTCTGTTGTAACAGTCTTCACTTCGGGACTCTCTTTATATATCTAACTACCCGACTAAATCAACCGACTTTAGACGTGAATATAATATGTCCCTACTCTCCCACCGTCCCCCGTTCCACCCCATGGTTGGCCCGTTTCATGGTGAAGTCATTAAGGTTGTCTGAGGTAGTAAGGAGGAAACCACAACTAGTGAAGTTTAACGTATATAAACAAATGAACAGATAGTAGGATTGATCTGATAATCACGGAACTCCAGTTCTTGATCCAGAATAAGTAGTGCGGTAAGCGTAGTGATTCGTGTCACGGACAGTGCACCGTCTATCAACCAATACAAACGACTCATTACTGACTTACCTACTTACTTACTTAAAATACTTATCTACCAATTTCTGAAACACCGTAATGTCGAGACACTCCAAGGGTTCTCTAGTAAGTTATAATAGTTATCCGGACTAAAAAGTTACCCTTGAGAGAACAATAAAAGTTATCGATAAATCAGACAAGGTTCGTGAAAAGTTTCGTGATTCCTATGTCGTCACTTAAACTTTCTGACTCAGGAACGTCCTTAGTCTCTTATTGGGACAATTTTTACTTAATTATAATTATGATATAAATAATTGTATTTAGTACGTACGAGTCAGTACAAGGTGAGAAACGTTGTGATACCTGACATCGGGTAGTCCGAGAAGACAGGTACTCTAAAGGGTCTGTTCTTATGACCTCACCCAATGGTAAAGGAGGAGGTCCCCTAGAAGGTCTGAGTCCCTGACTTGGGCCCAGAGACTGTAGAGAACGCGCCCGTCCGTCTAAGAAATGGTGACACGGTGGACCCTTCAGAAATTGTATTTATTCATTTTAATTATGTGTCCTCTTTTCCTACTTCTTCATTACTAACCCAAATTCTTTCATTAATAAGTATTTTGTTCTGATCGATATAGAAATGTTAATAAAGTCGACCCACTATCTATGTGTCTCAGGGATTAATTTTCACTTTTGTCATAAGTTTCTTTCGGTTTTTATACATTCAAGTTTACTTCCCCCTTCTTACATTTATTTAGATCTTTTGACGTTCTTTTTCTCTTATTTACGAACCAGATTTTTATTTCTTGTGACTTTATACCCATTTAAGTCCACACTTCTAAGAAATAATAGATTTTAGAACTTCTTGTAAGACACTAAAAGGTTTATTGTCGGTATAGAGTTTACAGTTTTTCTGGTTTCTTTTCTAACCTACTTAGATCAGTCTATATTCTATCTTGTACCTTTAACCCAGTCTTAGTTGTGTTGTGTTGTCTCTAAACTCCCTTGTTTGTCTTTTTTATTGAGGGAGATAATTATCTCCGTTAATAATGGAACGTTCTTTATATACGGGTAACATTAGTATGGAAGACTAAACGATTCCTCTAAAGTTTTGGATCTAAAATGCATTTTATAGGTAGTAAAGTTTACAACCATTTTAAATGACAGATGATAATATTTCGTTTGGAATTCCGTTTGTCAGAACTGAAGGCCAGATGTGTGATTTTCACCAGACCCTTACTAATATACCGAATGATACTCTTAAAGTCGTTAAATATAAGACTCCTTAAAAGGTATCGTATAATAGACTTTCAATGGGAAACCCGATATTCTTTTACAAAACTAAGTCAATTTCATCTTTACAGTCCAGGAAACCCCAAAGATTTCAATCAATGACTAACGAACATATACACACACACACACACACACACATGTTTGTATATCTGTCTCTCTTCTCTCTTTTTCATCAAACCCATACTATGTATAGAGAAAGCATTTATGAAAACCACTTAAAGACCTACATAATTTTTAAAGGATTTTACTTCATATAACACAAGAAATACTAGATACTCCCAGTTTGTACCAACTTGAGAGTAACACTCAACAATAAGTCTCCAAACGTGATACGATTCAGTCATACACTTACTTTTCCCATCCCCGTACACAAGCTACTATAAATGATTTGAACTTCAAGGTAATTTTTATTCATTTAACAAGGACGGTGAGGGAAGACCGGACGTCCCAAAGACGACTTTTGAGACGATTATTGGAGTGTCTCTAAGGAAACGTACAATAAAAGACGAAAAGGGAACGACGAAAATTATAAAAAAGAAACTTAAATTAAAAACAATCAAACTAACTACACATAGAACCACAGAAAGTGGAACCCAAACAGGAATTCTCCTGAGAGACACGAAGGCCCTGAGCCACCGTTAAAGGAAAAGGTACAATCCCTTCAAAAGTTACGAATAGAGACGTATATAAAAGAATTTGAAAAAGAGAAGAAGAGGAACCTGGGGGTATTAAACTTACAACCACGTAAATTACAACAGGGTCTAAATCGATCACTTTTCGAGGACACATCGTGTCGAGTCGAACCACGAAACATTATTGGATCCCCCCACCCTGACTCTTCCGTTACCGTTGGGTGAGGTCATGAGAACGGACCTTTTAGGGCACCCACCTCCTCGGACCATCCGACGTCAGGTACCCAAACACTTCTCAGTCTGTGCTGACTCGTTGAAGTGAAAGTGAAAAGTGAAAGTACGTAACCTCTTCCTTTACCGTTGGGTGAGGTCACAAGAACGGACCTCTTAGGGTCCCTGTCCCCTTGGACCACCCGACGGCAGATACCACAACGTGTCTCAGCCTGTACTGACTTCGCTGAATCGTTGTCGTCGTCGTCGTCGTCGTCGTCGTCGTCTCCCCACCCTGCCCCAGTCACACTCTCTCTAGGTTCTCCCTCCTCTACATACATATGAGTATCGATTAAGTGAAGTAACATGTCGTTTTTGATTATATTGTAACGTTTCGTTGATATAGGGGAAATTTTATTTTATTTTAAATCTTTTTTTTTTGTCCACTCATATTTTGTATTTATTTTAAAGTCCATCATTACTCACGGTAATTCTTCTGACTTCTTCTAATACTATTAACGATGGTCTGTGCACAATCTTACCGTGGAAACATGAGAGGACTACAGTATATACGGATGTACTGAGTGACTGGTTAATTTACACTTGTCTTTACTGTCTGTACCGAAGACGAATCTTCGAAATTCTCGGTTTTGAACTAAAAGGCACTGACTAGGACAGAAGGACGGTGTCAATGACCCTCACACGCACGAGTCAGCGAGTCAGTACAGATTAAGAACCTCTGGGGTACCTAACATCGGGTCATCCGAGGCGACAGGTACCCTAAGAGGTCCGTTCTTATAACCATGTCCACTGGCGAAGGAGGGGGTCCCCTAGAAGGAGTGTGTCCCTAGCTTGGACACAGAGAAACCAGAGGACGAAGCCGTCTAACTAAGAACTGATGACACGGTGTCAATGATCACGACACATTTACCACCTCCTAGACAGTCGGACCAAGGACTTCATTCTTTTACACTTTATACTACGTATAATCGAACTCGTTCTTGATTTGGTATCTACACTACTCGGTGACCGGAAATTTCCAACAAAAAAGGACTCACGTGGGACCGGTTGGGACTCACTAAGTCTCACTATCCTAACCCCCGTCCCTGATTACATCCACCCGACAAACCCTCTCCTCTTTCTTTTCCTTCCATAAAGACTCCTTTATTGTAGACTCGTATTAGACTCACTACTCTTCCTCACTCTGAAACCCCTAGACTCCCTCTCGAAACGTCTGTCTCTCTTCTAGTCTTCTAGTACTCGGTGCAGCCCCTCCTTTTCTGTCTACATCGACCAAGTTCCTTGTCTTCTTCCAGTCGTGTGAACCCATGTTCATTCGTGTTCCTTACTCTACTTAAATCGACCACAGGTCTAGTCAATCTCGAAGTTTCCAACATAAGTCCTCACACTTACTCCTCCGTGACTCGTCAAGCGTAAACATTCTCGAGTGGACCTGAAATCCACTTCCTACTCAGTAATTCACGTCCTCCTACTCGTCACACAGGTTACCCCTCTGCACATCAGTGAATCTCTTTCCTGTTATCGCCCGTGGGTGATTTCGCCTTCGCCCTCTCGACCACTCTACACCAGCAACAGACGTGTGATAAATTTTACGGTACATCGAGACTCTATACGACAAAGAGATATTCGTACTCTTATGACATAGTTCTAAAGAATCCTTTGTAACTTCAGATAAAAGTTTTCGTCGAATGAAAATTGACCTACCCCAGACGAGAGTCGAGTCTACGTAATGGGTTGTTTAGAAGTGATATATATATCTATCTATATACATGTCTATCTATCTATATCTATATCCATCTATATCTATCTATATTTCCCTTATATTTTTCATTTTTTTATTCGTCATGAATCTTGAAAATATAAGATTTCTATAAGCAGAATAAAATAAATCGTCCCGTGTAAACGCTTTATGTATCTTTAAAAACCGAGAAAGAGAAAATGAAGAAACATCCGTAACAGAAACTAGTTTCTTTTATTTATATACTTTGGACCTCAAACCTTTTGACCCAAAAGATCAGAATCAAGGAATGGTCGTAAAACTAGAACTGTCAGCCAAAGAAATGGTTACAACGGGTCAGTGATTCAACTCAGGTGGAGAAAAAACTGGTACACCTGACATCGGGCGGTCCGAGGAGACAGGGACCCTAAAGGGTCCGTTCTTATGACGACACCCAATGGTAAGAGAAGGGGTCCCCCAGAAGAGTTGGGTCCCTAACTTGGGTGCAGAGGACGTAACGTTCGTCTAAGGAATGGCAGACTCGGTGGTTCCTGGATTTTACCGACTACCCCAGTCACACTATGACCTAGAACTCTGTGTAAAGACCACGTGTTCACCAGTGTGAAGAAAAAAGTCTTCTGGTGTTTTTGTAGAGTCACAAGATCTCGTTGGCGACGATGGAGACCACCGACCGGAGTAAGTACTACTGACTTAATCCCAGAAATAGAAATTTCATAGAACACAGGACGGGTATTGTCGTAGACTCCATTCGCATCCATCGAGGAAAAATGTGAAATACTTCGATTTTGAAAGAAACCTTAGACTGTAGACAGTCTTCGAAACCCATCCCCGAAGTGACCACCAGGTCACCAATGCTTAGACGGACCGTTACGTCCCCTGCACCCAAACTAGGGACCAGGTCCTTCTAGGGTGTATGACGTCTCGTTGGTTCAGGTAGACCGTGTTGATGACTTCGGGTTCTCGACGTCGAGCTCTCAGACACACGGTGTTTCTTTCTAGGACGCACTACGTCGGTTCTGGGCTGAGTCAGTTTATTTATTTCTCTCTTCGAAACCATTATTTTGCAGTTCACGGTTGATCCATAGTCCACTATATGACCCACGACCGTATGTTTTTACTTTTACACCAGTATTAGGAGTTTATTATTACTCTTATAAAGAATAGTCGACAGTCGTAAATAATTCAGGAATGATACACGGTCCTTGACACAGTTGACGGAATGGAAATCCTAGAGTAAAGTAGTAGAAAAATAAAGTAAAGTAGAAGAATTACTACTATGTCTCGAACGTACTAGTAGAAATAAAGTAGGTACTCCTTTATTCTGTATCTCTGGAATCGAATTAGCTCAAGTATGTCGGTCATTCGTCCCTCGACACTGAACCTAGGGAACGGAACGGACACACGGACTCACGATTCAGCGAAGTCGAGACAGATTAAGACACGTTGGGGTACCTGACATCGGGTGGTCAGAGGAGACAAGTAGCCGAAGAGGTCCGTTTTTATGACCTCACCTAACGGTAAGGGAACAGGTCTCCTAGAAGGGCTAGGTTCTTAACTTGGGTACAGAGAAGTCAGAGGACGTAACCGTACGTCTAAGAAACGATGGTCGTGGTAGACCCTTCGGGGGGCTCTGATGGATCAATGGAGGGTCGAGTCATTCATGAACCGTGGCACCAACCCACTTAAGGGTTTTAGACGACCGAGAGACGGGACCCTGCGAGTCGTTGGAACCGAAAAAGGACCGAGGTTTCGTCTTAAGTACGAAGAGACGATGATCTTTTGGGACATCAAATAGACTTAGACGGAAGTCTTATTTCTTTACTTTCTTTTCCCAATCTACACGGTTAAGTAATTCTGTGACGGCACACCGACGGTTGTTCCCGTCAATCCGACTGTCGACTATAGACGGTTCGTACTCCCGGTCCAGGACTACAAACTCAAACCCGTCATCAAATAATAGACCAATCCAGTCAGAAAGGAGTCAGACACTACGTCTCCGGTCAGGTCGTCGTCCGGATAGACCTGTAGTTTACCATCCTATGCTGAGAAAGAGAGATCAGAAGGTCCCTTATTCTTATTTCATGTTGTCTTAATACTCTCACGAGTAGGACCTATAAATCCATAAATCCTAATCCTATAATTAGTTCGACTAAAACAGTGAGTAGTTTGACAAGAGAATTTTTCATTTGTACGAGAAGACGGGTAAAAAACTATCCTAACAAACAAAGAAAAACTATAACTCGACGGTATATCTCACTTCAGTTTTTCTCTTTTTGTTTAAAGTATGTCATTACGTATATATATAACTTAGATCTTTTTACCACATCTAGAATGAACGTTTTGTCTTTATCTCTGTGACTATATCTCTTGTTTATATACCTGTGGTTCTCCCTGTCCCGTACGTTCCTCCTTAACCCTCCAACCCTGACTATCTATGTCTGATAACTATGATGCACATTTTACTCATTGATTACTCTTGGATGCATATCTGGTCCCTTGAGATGCGTCATGAGACACCACTAGACTTACCCTTCCTTCAGGTTTTCCCTCCCCCATATACATATACATACCGACTAGGTCAAACGACATGACGTCTTTGTTTGTGTAATATTTCGTTGATATGAGGTTATTTTTGAATTAATGTTTTTATTTACATAACCAAAGACAAAGAAGGAGGTATACAGGTGAAGACCGAGAGTTTTACAAACGAAGGAAGATTTTGTCGTACTAGTAAACGAATTTTGGAAAACATCCAGGAAGTAGTTCTTAAGGGGTCCATTCGTCATTTGAAGAAGTACACCTTAAGTTCCCCACAGGTGTCCCCTGGGGTCACAGTCAAGAATACTGACTGAGACGGGTCAAAAAAGAGTCTAATGAACCGACAGGGGTCTACACCGTGTCTGAAAGTATATAAACACGGAAATTTGAAAAAAGGGGAGATGTAACTTGCGTACACAAATCCTGAGACCTTTCTGATTAATGGGGAGTAAGAACCACAGAGAGTACCGGGGATCAAAAGAAGGAAACCACAAGTACACACACACAGAAATTGAGCACCCGGTGTAGAGAACTACAGAGATAGGTCTCGTGGATCATGTCTCGGACCTTCTCTTCGACGATTTGTTTATAGTCTCTTTTCCCAACCCGAGGAACACTCAGACTCACAGACAGAGACAAAACTACGGGGAGGGACAATGGTGATGAGGGGTCATTCGGTAGTCCCTTCATTCCAAGGGACCACTAAGTCTGCCACTTCTTAGGAGAACGTTACACCCTCTGGACCCAAACTAGGGACCCAACCCTTCTAGGGGACCTTTTCCCGGACCGTTGGGTGAGGTCATAAGAACGGACCTCTTAGGGTACCTGTCTCCTCGGACCGACCGATGTCAGGTACCCCGACGTTTCTTAGTCTGTGCTGACTCGCTGACTTGTGTGTCGTCTGAGTCATTCGGTACGAAAGAGGGGAGAGGTACAGGGTACGTGAGACACGATAAAAAGAAAATAAATCGACCTAATCGTGAGTCAAAAGGGAGACTAACCCACTTAAAAAGAAACACAGAGAATATTCGATTTCATAAATCACGTGAATCGATTATAGAGTCCCAGGTCTTCTTCACACCTACGAAAAAAAAAAAAATTTATTATTTCCCAAAAATCAGAAATAATTTAAACAATGTTATAACAAAGACAAAGTGCAAAACCAGAAGACCGGGACCCTGTATACGAATCGAGGAGACGGTCCCTAGTTTGGTCGTGGAGGATGTAACCTTCCGTTTCGGAATTGGTAACCTGATGGTCCCTTCAGGGATCTAATAAAAAAAAAAAAAAGTTATTTTTCGGAAGAAATCCTTATAAAAGAAACTTTTGTTGATCTTTTTGGTTGGTCTTCTCTCTTGACTGAAAAGTTAAGAAAAAACCCGATAACTGTTCAATTGAATAATAGTAGATCGGACAGTTACGACAGACCGGTGCCGAGTACAAACCTTCCCCCGGACAGACTCTATACAATCGACTTTACTAAGCACAGTTCTTTACTAACTGCGTTATAGGAGTAAAACGTTTTTGTATCTATTTTTCTTCACTCCGAACACTCTTCGGTATGCCGAAACTTCCTCCTACGTAAACCTCTAATACATGTGTACATTGAGGTTAATTTTTACGGTATTGAGGAGGTGTCACTTTTGATATAATATTTATGAGACACAGTTCGTGATATGGTCTATGACACCTTAGTAACTACTTATCATAGTACAAGACCAGTAGTACCTCAAGTGACGAGTCAACCACTCGAGTAGTCCCTTTGGTTGGTTAATATTGGGTTACACTATGTAAGGTGGTGTCTCCGACAGGTCTTCTCCCCTTCTGAAACGAGACTTCGTATAGATTATATTGAAGATCTACCAGTCGTGTCTAAAAGTTATTCAGGAAGACCGACGACAGAAGTTACCTTTGGTAGTCTACCGTATCAGAAGGACGGCTCTAGAAGACGTTTGAGGATTTAAACTCCTATTCGGAAAAACGGTACTTCGATAAAACTCTTTAAATTGTTCGTCTTTTATGAGACCCTAGGAGATCATTTGAGATTGGTATGTCTGACAAACTCTGTGAGATCTCTGTCTTAAACTCCCACTAAAGTCAGACGTGTACCTTCGACGTAGAAAAGAGGGATCACCAGAATCTGTAGACCCGACACAACGGAACTCTGTGTCTCAGGGTACTGAGGTGCTTTCGCACTTTATAAAGTGTACTGGACGTTAAGGGAGAAGGTGAGTTAAAGTCAGTTTTATAGAAGAAAGAAGAGGTAGTCAGTCCCGACCAGGGAGGAGGGACGAAGGATTCGACGAGAAGTAACACTGGTCTACCCTCTTTTACATTAACAAATAATGAAACGGGGTGGAAAAGACGAGGGGGAAACGACCTCTCCTTAAGAAACACGGGTGACTCGAGGACTCTGGGTGTGTCAGGTTAGGGACCCAGTGTGCACGGACAAAGTGTCAGGACAGTGTAATAAGACACTAAACGGTGATTGCGTCTACGATGTTCACCAGATTATTAAGCCCCAGGTGACGACCTTTGACTAGTCACCTCGGACTCAACTACCATTAGTTCATGGTGTATGGCGTTCGGGACGGAACAACTTATAAATACAAAATTCGTATATCTGAACCTACGACCAGGTACCTTCAAATCTTTATGTCTTTTGCTACACCTTCGTGTTATTATATATAAGGATCGTCGGTCTCATTTGATTTTAAGTGTAAACCGAGTGCCCGAAGGTCAGTAAAAAGATACGAGTAAAATGAAAGATTTCAAACGTTCATTTTACACACGCCCAATATAAATGGGAAAAGTCTTTGTAGACGACGACGATTCAACGAAGTCAGTACAGGCTGAGACACGCTGGGGTATCTGCCGTCGGGTGGTCCGAGGCGGTAGGGACCCTAAGAGGTCCGTTCTTATGACCTCACCCAACGGTACAGGAAGAGGTTACGTACTTTCACTTTTCACTTTCACTTCAGCGAGTCAAAACAGGCTGAGAAGTACTGGGGTACCTGACGTCGGATGGTCCGGGGAGGTAGGTACCCTAAAAGGTCCGTTCTCATGACCTCACCCCACGGTAGCGGAAGAGGTAGTCTTTGTAGATCTCGTAAAAATAATCGTGAAGTTCAGGGTCAACTGGACACACAGATGGGTGACGAAGAGGGTTTGGGTGTATATGAGGAACTTTCTATCGGGATAATTTTTTTATATATATATGTATATAATAACACCATCTTCAGTACATTATATTTTGTATGATAAAATTGGTATAAATTGACATGTCAAGTCACCGTGATTGACCTACCTCGCTGACCTACAGTGGTTGACCTACCTGTACCCAAACTCGTTCGAGGCCCTCAACCACTACCTGTCCCTCCGGACCGCACGATGTCAAGTACCCGAGAGTATCCGACTCGCTGACTTGACTGACTGACTTTGACTGTGACAGGGGTGATTTGTGATTGAGGGTAAGAGGAAGGGGTGGGTTTCGTTGGGCCTGTTCCTTCTCACCGTTTCGGTATTTTTTGGTCCAGAAAGACTACCGTTTCAGGGACAGAAAAAGGTCCGAGCGACGTCCACCGCACCCCTGGTGTCGGTAGCCCATAGTGGCCAATGGTGAACGATGGGTGAGGGATGAGGACCTTCTGATGAGACTAACTTCTTAGACTTTCTTATTGTTACCGAGTCGTCGTAAAAAGAGTCGACCGAAGGACTGAACCGAGACCAGAAATTAATACGTTGTGTTCGTACGAGACTTACCTCTGAAAATCCGAAGACACCTTTCACACAGAAACAAATCGGAGTAGTCAAGTCAAGTCAAGTCAACGAGTCAGCACAGACTGAGAAACACTGGGGTACTTAGCGTCGTGCGGTCCGGAGGGACAAGTAGTGGTAGAGGGCCTCAAGTGAGTCTGAGCGCAGGTAGCTCAGACACTACGGTAGGTCGGCAGAGTAGGAGCCAGCAGGGGAAGAGGTGGACGGGGGTTAGGGAGGGTCGTAGTCTCAGAAAAGGTTACTCAGTTGAGAAGTGTACTCCACCGGTTTCATGACCTCAAAGTCGAAATCGTAGTAAGGAAGGTTTCTTTAGGGTCCCCACTAGAGGAAGTCTTACCTGACGAACCTAGAGGAACGTCAGGTTCCCTGAGAGTTCTCAGAAGAGGTTGTGGTGTCAAGTTTTCGTAGTTAAGAAGACGCGAGTCGGAAGAAGTGTCAGGTTGAGAGTGTAGGTATGTACTGGCGTCCTTTTTGGTATCGGAACTGATCTATCTGGAATCAACCGTTTCATTACAGAGACGAAAACTTATACGATAGATCCAACGAGTATTGAAAAGGAGGTTCCTCATTTGCAGAAAATTTTGGAGGTTTACAAAGTCCGTTCATAACAGTTAAGGAGAGAAGGAGAAGGAGTCAGGATACACTAAAAGTACCCTTCAGAAGATAAGTAACGGGGTTTCCCAGGGGGTGTAAATAAAAGACCATCAGTTCCTAAATAAACTGAAAGTGAGAGACTTGGTGCGTGTGGGTGTCTCTCCATGGGGTCTCAGAATCGTCTCCTAAAACATGTTTAGGGAATTAAGGCTGTATGCAATAAATTGAAATAAGGATTTATGAAAACGGAAATTTAACGTCAAAACGTCACGACAAAACAGAGACGTCTACCGTTTATCCGGTAAGAGGGTCGTAGACCTCGACCGTGACGTCTATAAAAACCGAGCTTTCAAGTCACTTTCCCTTTGCCTTCTCCTTAAGTTAAAGACAGCCAGTAACAGAAAGAGCAGGAAGACATACACAGGGAGGAATTAAGAAAGAAGAGACTGAACCAAGTTACACAGTTCAAAGATAGAGGTACCCAAACTTTAGACACGATAGGGACTCAACGTCGAAAGACCATTAATAAGTCTTTGTTTCTCTGGGTTTGTCTCTCTCCCTCCCTCTTTCTCTCTCCCTCTCCGAAACACTCATGTTAGTAAACTCTTTTGTTTATAGAGTACTACTGTATAAAACGAACAAGGTTTAACCAAACCTCAATCAAATGAGTAGCCTTTACGATTTTCTGTTTACCCCGAAGTATTTCTACTTACACCTCAAACGTATGAATGTTTGTCCGAACATGCGAAAGTCCGACACTCCCGTGTATTAAGGGCGGATGAGTAATGTTACATTTAACAGGGGGTTTTAACAGGAAAGTATTCTCGCACATTTTACTCGACGATTAACTACCCCACACCACCCCCCTCCCAACTAATCTTTCCGAACTCAAGATAATGTTTCTTACATATTCCCCGAAATCTCTATGAGATTGGACTCTGAGTAAAATATCTACTTTTGTCTTGTGCTAACTGAACTGGTTTAAGGATGGTCGATTACTCTCCGTATGCCCGAAGGGTCCACCGAGTCACCATTTCTTAGGACGGTTACGTCCTCTGACCACAAGCTAGGAAACCAGTCTTTCTAGGGGACCTCTTCCTTTACCTCTGGGTGAGGTCATAAGAACGGACCCTTTAGGGTACCAGTCTCTTCGGACCACCCGATGTCAGGTACCCCAGTGTTTTTTTTTAACCTGTACTGAATCACTGATTTTTTGTTGTTTTACTCACCGCATCACAAACGATTTTTGGTCGACTACTAAGTAAATTAAGAAGACACAACCACCCGACTTTATGTTTATTTACTATGGGTCTTAAAAACAAACTAAGAAAAATTTCTTAACCCTGGATTATGTATAAATTCCCTTTTATTTCTAAGTTGACTGAAATCTGGGTTTTATCTACATTCTGACAAGGATAGATGACCACGGTTCGACGTAAGGTACCTCATAAGTCGTAGGAGTCCCCCACGGACTCTGGTATCCGTCCTCTCCCTCACATATTTCACCGACCTTGAAACCGTCTAAAAGGGGAGGTGAGGGAAGGTGAGGGTGATGTAGGTGACAATTTAATCTCATCGAGTCGAAAAAGGTAAAATATGAAAGGTGAGGTCATAAGAAGTCGAAGGGAAAACCGAGTCGACCACTTCTTAGGTGGACGTTACGCCCTTTGGACCCAAACTAGGGACCCAACCCTTCTAGAGGACCTCTTCCCTTTCCATGTGTGAGGTCATAAGACCGGACCTCTTAAGGTACCTGGCATATCAGGTACTTCAGTGTTTCTCAGTCTGTGCTGACTCACTGAAAATGAAAGGAATCTGAAATCAAAAGTTTTACACAAGTCGTTAGTCTCTTGTAATTCTTAACGACTAACTCAAGGTGGTCGGGTAAACGTCTACTGGTCTCTTTTCTTCATTAAAAAGAGTTTCAGTGATTAACTCAGTCTCCGTTTCACACTTACTCTAGTGTCCAGAGGTTTGAGGAGGAGTAGGTCACCTAAAAGTAAATTAGTCCGACGACGTCTCCTTACTACACTACTCTCGACTCCTCATCTCCTTCTCTACATTTCAGTTGTAGTGCCTCGAACGGGAGAGACCGGACTACGGTCGACGTTCCATTTAGTTCTTACGGTTAGTTTACTTTTTCTTTTGTTCAAAATCGGTTGAGTATGGCCATACCTAAATCTTCAATTATTTTCCGATCTCCCTATGTCAGAGGAACTGAGTGTGGTTCTCCCTTCTGTTCATTTAGGATTTCCTCTTTCGTCCGAACCTAAGTTGAATCTTACGTAGGCTAGTGTTTCGCCGATCCTTACCCTATAAAGACTACGGTACCTTGTCTGTCTTACGTCTTAATTCTCATGAACTGTCGTCAGCGGTTCATTCACAGTCCACTACCGGTCCCGCGACTACTTTACCGACTACTTTCGGTCTCTCCGATGTTCCTCTCTTTGACCGACCGTGTCCCGACCCAAGGACTTACCAGTCGAAACCCGGTTAAAGGAATTCGCATACCCGTATGTCTTGGGATAAGGGGTCCTTGACAGATTTATTTACGGCGATCTCGACTAGCCAAGTGTTTAAACCCCCCGTGTAATGAAGAGTGGAAACTTAACAGTCAGAGTATGCCTGTCGAACGATAAGAAATGAAACAGTGGAGGAACGACTACGACGACGAAGACGATTCAGTAAAGTCAGTACGGGTTGAGACACTCTGGGGTATCTGCCGTCGGGTGGTCCGAGACGGTAGGGACCCTAAGAGGTCCGTTCTTGTGACCTCACCCAACGGTAAAGGAAGAGGTTACGTCCTTTCACTTTTCACTTTCACTTCAGTGAGTCAGCACAGGTTGAGAACCTCTGGCGTACCTGACGTCGGGTGGTCCGAAGAGGTAGGTACCCTAAAAGGTCCGTTCGGATGACCTCACCCCACGGTAACGGAAGAGGTATCTGTACGATTAAAGGTCGGGACATGTTAACTGTGGTATTAACGTCTCGGAAACCGAGAAATTTTTAACTTGAAGTTCTATTGTGACGGATCTGAAGGAATCCCGTTCTCAAAGGAGTAGGTTTACGTCTTGGTCTTACTTAGTCCTCTTTTCGCGTCAAGACGTCGAACTCCACTCCCCAAACCCCACTTGTGAACAAAACGGAAGAATTTTCTTTTGTCTCTCGGAACCGTTTACACGTCACGAAAATTTAGACTGGATTCTGTAACGGTCCCATACGGAGTACGAAAAGTAAGAAGTGAAGAGAGAAATAATCTTAATACATAGTCGTGGGACCCGGTGCACTTAAACGTCATAGACACCGATCTCATCAATTTTGGTACCTACAATCCGAATCGGTACACTGACCGGAACTGACAATGTCTGAACGGTACTTAGTCCGGAATTTATACAAACATAATTTATTAAACGTACTTGGAGAAACCAAATAACGTAAAGATGGTAAACACTAGTCTCGTTTGAGACTCATCGATGAACAAGTTCCTCTTACCTCTTGTTTCACTGGACTTGGGTTTGACGTCGGACTACGTTCGGGTCGACTTGGATTTACTTTTGTCGTCTTAGGGTCGGTTGGGTGTCTAGGCCGTCGTTCTTTTTAGTCACAGACCACGATAATCGGTGACTCAAAAGTACAAAGAAACAACATAGAGTAATAACAACTGACTATGCCAATGGTAAGTCAGTTTCCGTGACACAGTAGTCTCTATCTTGTCTCCAATTCTCGAATCGAGACCTCAGTCTTACAACCGTAAAGGTAAGACTGAGAATAAATACTCGTTACCTTTGAACTCTTTTGATCAACTGATGAGAAACTCCCAAAGAAAGGGACCTTTTACACCTACTACTCACTCACGGCTCAGTGAAATTACCACAGGTCGAAACACGTCGGGGATACCCGACATCGAGTGGTCCGAGGAGACAGACACCCCAAGAGGTCCGTTCTTATGACCTCACCTAACGGTACGGGAAGAGGTCTCCCAGAAGGGCTGGGCTGGGTCCCCAGTTTTGGCTTAGACAATGTAGAGGACTTAACCGTCCGTCCAAGAAATGGTGATCACGTCGGATCCTTCGGGAATACTACTCACGGCAATGTGTGAACTAGGAGTAGTAAGGGTATAAGACATACACATTTAAGCGGATGAACGATTTCAACTAAACATTGGAGGTTTAAGTATAAGTGCCACAAAAACAGTAGGAAGTGCCTGCACGTGTCTCACCACTTTTCAAACTTAGTGGGCTACACGTACGAGGGTCGACTCCAACTAGTTCCGTTTCGAAGGGGAAAAACAAAATCTCAAGGACAACATGTGTTTACAGTAGAAACCAGATCAGACACGGTGTTAAAACGTCAAAACACGAAAAAAAACCACTGGTGTGTCAAATTTCACAGGGGTCTCAGATCAGGACGGTGGGATCGACAACAAGACTTAAGCTCTTAAGATACTGCACGGAGGACCTTTTTAGTTCACACAATCTATTCGAAGAAAGTTCCGTATTCAGTAACACGATTACTGGCACTCAAGTCACAATTACCTGGTTGTGTATGTAATGTGCTTTAGAGAGACTTGTTCTTTGTGAGTATTTTGTTCCATATTTTAGGACGACGAAACTAACGTCTTACATAACGATCTGACTACCTTAGAACTTAAGGAAAGGTCGAGGGTTTGAGATACAGGGAGTAACGGGAACTCACCTTCTTGTTCTACTTTCACGAAAGACGATTGGGAGACAAGGATCGACTCTTCAGTGTAGAGGTCTCTGTACAAGGCCACCGGGACAAGGAGGAGACCTAGAGACTCTACTAACATTATAACACGTACGTGAGGCACCACTAGTAAAAAAAAATTAAATAAAAAATTAACCTCCTTTTAACGAACTGTTACAACACTATCAAAGACGGTATCTTGTCGTACCTAGTCGGCATTAATATGTATGTAGTGGAGGGAGAACTCGGAGGGAGGGGCACACTACTAGTAAAAACGTTAATATGATAATTGTAGATAAAACGGACGATGTACTACTCAAAGTGACAACTTGTACGTCGTAGGACATATCACAAGTGATACATCTTTTACACTAAATTTATGACAAAAAAATTTTTTCAATTGAGGAATTTTGAGATATGTAATTCAAATGTAAAAGAAATTTTGTACTCTCTTAACTAAAAATACGACCACTCCCAGTTACAACATAAAGTCATAAGTACACCAAACTAAAATATAGAAAGTAACATCCCTTCTCTCTATTCTTTCGTATTTGCCAGGTAAAGGTGAGGTAGAAACCTTATGTCTGAACTTTCCTTCCATTATGTTTAGAAGTACAATAAACTCGTACAGTTCCTTTTTATCATATAATTTTGTAAAGTTTAGTTTGTAAACTTAATCGACATGGATTCTTTCGGAAAGACAAAGACAATACAAAACGTTAAATTTGTTTTAACAATAAAATTTTGAGATTGTACAAATTTCACACTCTGTATAAACACCACTGTAAAAAGTCTCTCTTCATGATTTGAGACAAACCTTATATAGGTTAATAGAGTTTAGAATAAAAGTTATGGTTGTAGAGTCAAAGGTACGACTTCATTTTTTATTTTTTATTTTGTGGACAACCATAGAACTGTAGTTCTTTTATGAGACTGAAAAACAGAGAGACTCTTAGTTCTTAGGTTAATTCGATTCGTTAAAGTTTAATGAATTAATTTTTTGTAAAATTTTGACCCATTACTTTATCCGACTATCTGGACTTATCCAATCTTATAACTCAACTCTTCTATTATCACACCGTCGGAGATAAAGGTTACCTAAAAGACTCCAAATTGTTCGGGACGAAAACAGAAAGACACAGATTGTTTCAGTATCGAATGGTTTAATCCCCGGGAACACAAGTTTAATACAACTAAAATATCTATTTTAGTATAACGAGACCATGGTATTGTACAATAGATCTTAAGGAGAGGAATAAACTGTCTACCCCTTAATTTGGGACCAGACCTCCCTGGGGAAAGGTGTATCGAGGTCTCCCAACTACCACGACGACTTTGAGTTTCGGTTGACCCACCCTGAAGGGGTCACCAAGTCATCAATTCTTAGGTGGAAGGTTTCGTCTCCTGCGTCCAAACTGGAGACCAGTTCCTTGATTCTAGGGTGTACGACACCCCGTTGATTCTGACATACGGTGTTGATGACTCGGGTACCCGGTGTTGATGTCTTCGGACACGTGGTGTCACTTCTGGGTCGTGTTGGTTTTAGTTAGTTGTTTACATTTATTTATTTAGATGAAAAATGTTCCGGTCGACCCGATGAAGAGTCAAATCATAAGTTATTAAAGGTCAAATGAGTAAGTAACCACACAAACCAAAACTCCTACCTCTTTCCTTCCTTCCCTTCTTTCTACCGATTTTTCATTGGAAAGAAAGGTCCTACTGAGGGAACGTAGGAAAAAATGTGTGGACTCTAGTATAAAATAAACAGTATAAAGTCGGGTGAAAAATTGAATTATACTACTGTTTTCGTGAAAAGTACAACGAATATTTTAGAAATATATGTACGGTAAAAACCATCGATTTATGACAAGACAACTTACGTGCACGGTAATGAATGAGTGAATTTGGTATACTGTGACGGTAAAAATATCGTGTTTTCACTAGTTGTCACTGACTCTACCACTTCATCCTTCTGGGATTCGAGTGTAGGACGGTTCCTGTGTGGTTTTAATGTCGAGAAATGTCTCGTCAATACATTCTTTTGTTAGACTTCTGATTGTCTTTTCTAAGAGGGTTTTGAATTCTATATTTCTTCCTTGGTATTATTCTACCCACTCTCCTCACCTCTGTACCATATCAGTCCTGGGTGTCAGGGTCCATCCACTAGGAGTTTACCCCACTATTAGTGTTAACGTCTCTACGAGAGTTTCTTCGTTTACTATGTTTGGAATGAAGACACATAAAAAGACTTCTTTTGTTTTTGTCGTTAATCTTTTATATATACATGAGGTCACAAGTAACGTTGTAATAAATTTTATCGGTTCTATACCTTCATTGTATAAATAGGTAGTTATCTGTTTACCCACTTCTCACAACCTATGTGTCACCCTATTAGGAGTTGGTATTTTTTGGTTTTGGAACGGTAAACACTATTGTACCTTACTTAGATCTCCCATGATACGATTTACTCTACAGTCTGTCTCTTCCCGATTCTAACGTACTAGAGTGAATATACATGTTAGACTGTTTGTTTTGTTTGTTGTTGTTGTTTTTTCCTTTTGTGAATCTGTTTCTTTTATTCTTTTATTTACTACCCAACGGTCTTCTCTTCAACCTACCCCCGTTTTATCCTCCCCAATTCTCCATATTTGGAGGTCAGTATATTGTTTATTTAGTCATCCTACGTTATACGTCAATTCCTTATACCAGTTATTATACCATTAATGAAACACACTCCTGTGTCTCTGAGATCTGAATAACATCACTACTAAGTGCCACACATTGTTACAGGTTAGTAGTCCCTCAGGTGAACTTTGATTGTATTATAACATGTAGTTGATAAAAATTTTGTTATAAGTATAATCGTTACGGTATAAAAAGTTAGACATCGATAGGTGAGGTACAGTATCTTGAACGAATCCAAATATTTAATCGACGTTACCTACTAAACTCCCTTATGACTGTAAATTAAGGGACCACCGAGTCTACTATTTCTTAGACAGAGGTTACGTCCTCTAGGTCTAAGTTTGGGACCCAATTCTTTTAGGGGACCTCTTCCCTTACTGATGGGTGAGATCATAAGACAGGACCTCTTAAGGTCCCTGTCTCTTCGGACTTCCCGATGTCAGGTACCCCAGTGTTTTTCAGTCTGTGTTGACTCACTGATTGTGAACTATTGAACTGTAAATTAAGTGAGTCGAGACGGTGTTTGTAATGTTCGGACATGGCCTCCATAATGGTCGGTGAAGATTGTTTGTCTTTTAGACATTCGTCTCGGAGGTCTTTCTAACCATTCTTATACAATATCAAGGAGGAGAAGTGGATCAGAAACCTTCTTACCGTTTCCCTAATAAGGTTTGTCGGGATGTGACAAGAGTGGGTACCAAACACCCATTCATCGAAACCAGTCCCCCACCCCCCGTAACCGTTCCGAGAAGATCAAACCTACGACGACGTGGACACGGAACGTCTCGATAAAAACAGTATTCAACATAGAAGATGGATATAATCTCAATAGACGTCAGAAATAGGAAATAGGAAAAGACAGGTAGTTCGGGTTATGGTTTTGGGATGGGTTATGGTTCGGGTTACTGTTGACGTATCGTTCTAAAGTAATAAACCTTAATTAAAGGAATTCTCTCTAAAGACTTTACTTAAAGATTGTCTATTTTTGGTAAAACTTCTGAGAAAGATATACACTAATTTAGCTAAAGGTTTTCCCGTAGAGATCACAATTTACTGGTTATTAACTCCTTTTTCGAATAAAGTGGTGAAACAGTGGTCGTAACACATACACACGAATCAACGAGTCAGTACAGGTTGAGAAACACTGGGTACCTGACATCGGACTGTCTGAGGAGACAGGTATCCTAAAAGGTCTCTTTTAATGATCTCACTCAACGGTAAAGGATGAGGTCTCCTATAAGGACTAGGTCCCTACCTTGGACGTAGAGGACTTATCCGTCTGTCCAGGAAATGGTGATCGTAGTGGACCTTCGGGAATAGTGGTCGTAATCCACTATATTAATTTTTTATTCACAGACACAGTCAGAGAAAAAGACAAAAAAACCAGTACGGAATCCCGTACACCCTAGAATCAAGGAATTGGTCCCTAGTTTAGGTACTAGGGACGTCACCTTCGTACCTCAGAATTGGTGACTTCAGGACACCAAAGTACAGAACGACAGAAGAGATGCCGTAGTTTGATAAGTTCGTATTTAACATTAAGGTAAAGGGAAGAGGAGGAGGAGAGTCAGAAGTGGAACGACCCCCGATTTTAAACCCCTGTTTGTGAACATACCTTAGTCCTTCCTTGTCGAACGGAGGATATGACGACGGAATCCTAGAAGTCTACCGGTCTAAAGAAAAATTCGTAACTCCAACTCCCACGTTTCGTTTGTTTGTCGAACCGAAAAATGTTAAAGTATGTGAACTTAAGTCTTTACCAAACACTCTAAATTTTGAAAAGGAACAGATATTTGACCCTTGTTATCACTAACAAAAATCTCCTCAACCTCTTTTTCACACCACATGTATTCACTAAACACTCCGTAATAACTCTGATAATCGTAGTCCTTCTAGGGGACCTCCTCTTTTGCCGTTGGGTGAAGTCATGAGAACGGATCTTCTAGGGTACCTTTCTCCTCGGAATGTCCAATGTCAGGTACCCCAGTGTTTTCTCAAACTGTACTGTCGTTGAACAATAACAAGTCAGTGGTTCGACACAGACTGAGAAACGTTGGGGTACTTGACGTCGTGTGGTCCGGAGGGACAGGAAGTGACAGAGGGTCTCAAACGAGTTTAAGTACAGGTAATTCAGTCACTACGGTAGATTTATAGAGTAGGACAACGGGAGAAGAGGAAAACGGAAATTAGAAAGGGTCGTATTCCCAGAAAAGGTTACTCAACCGAGAAGCGGAGTCCACCGGTTTCAAACCTCGAAGTCGAAATCGTAGTGAGGAAGATTACTTATGAGTCCCAACTAAAGGAAGTCCTTATGGACCAAACTAAAGGAACGATAGTTTCCCTGAGAACTCTCAGAAGAGTTCGTGGTATTAAGTTTTCGTAGTTAAGAAGTTCCGAGTCGGAAGAAATACCAGGTTGAGAGTATAGACATGTACTGATGATCTTTTTGTTTAGTTAGTTACATTAAGTGATTAATTGTCTAACTTTTTATTTTCGGTATACTAATAGAGTTATCTACGTCTCTTTCGGAGGTTGTTTTAAGTTGTAGGTAAATACTATTTTTTTTTTGAGAGGTCTTTAGTCCTTATCTTCCTTGTGTGGAGTTATATTATTTTCGATATATACTGTTTGGGTGTCGTTCGTAATCGGAGTTTCCACTTTTTAACTATCGTAAAGGGGATTTCAGTCCTTGTTCTGTTCCCACGGGTGAAAGTGGTGATGACAAGTTGTATCAAGACCTTCAAAACCGGTGTCGTTAGTCTCGTCTTTTTCTTTATTTTCCTTAGGTTCAACCTTTTCTTCTCCATTTTGAGAGCGACAAACGTCTACTGTACTAGGAGATGTATCTTTTGGGATTTCTGAGGTGGTCTTTTAATACTCTCGATTAGTTACTTATATCATTTCAAAGTCCTATATTTTATTTGTGTGTCTTTAGGGAACGTAAGGATATGTGATTATTACTCTTTCATCTTTTTCTTTAATTCCTTTGTTAAGGTAAGTGGTAACGTTGCTTTTCTTATTTTATGAATCCTTATATAGATGGATTTCTTTGATTTCTGGATATATATCTCTTGATATTTTGTGACCACTTTCTTTAGTTTCTCCTGTGTTTATCTACCTCTTTACATGGTACAAGTACCTAGCCTTCTTAGTTATATCACTTTTAATCATATGATGGGTTTCGTTAGATATCTAAGTTACGTGAGGGATAGTTCGATGGTTGCGATAAAAAGTGTCTCGATCTTGTTTATTAAAGTTCTAAACATACCTTTATGTTTTTTGGAGCTTATCGGTTTCGTTAGAACTCTTTCTTCTTACCTTGACCTCCTTAGTTGGACGGGCTGAAGTCCGAGATGATGTTTCGGTGTCAGTAGTTCTATGATACCACGACCGTGTTTCTGTCTTTATATCTAGTTACCTTGTTTTATCTTTCGGGTCTCTATTTAGGTGTGTGGATACCTGTGGAATAGAAACTGTTTCCTCCGTTCTTATATGTTACCTAATTTCTGTTAGAGAAATTGTTCACCACGACCCTTTTGACCAGTTGGTGAACATTTTCTTACATTGATCTTGCGAAAGATTGTGGTATGTGTTTTTATTTGAGTTTTACCTAATTTCTAGATTTGCATTCTGGTCTTTGATATTTTGAGGATCTCCTCTTGTATCCGTTTTGTGAGAGGCTGTATTTAGTGTCGTCCTAGGAGATACTGGGTGGAGGGTCTTATAACCTTTATTTTCGTTTTTATTTGTTTACCCTAGAGTAATTTTAATTTTCGAAGACGTGTTGTTTCCTTTGATATTCGATCCACTTTTCTGTCGGAAGACTTACCCTCTTTTATTATCGTTTACTTCGTTGACTGTTTGTTGATTAGAGTTTTTATATGTTCGTTGAGGACGTCGAGTTATGGTCTTTTTATTTGCTGGGTTAGTTTTTTACCCGGTTTCTTGGTTTATCTGTAAAGAGGTTTCTTCTGTATGTCTACCGATTGTTTGTGTACTTTTCTACGAGTTGTAGTGAGTAATAATCTCTTTACGTTTAGTTTTGGTGTTACTCCATGGTAAAGTGTGGTCAGTCTTACCGACACTAGGTTTTCAGATGTTCGTTATTTACGACCTCTCCCACACCTCTTTTCCCTTGGGAGAATGTGACAACCACCCTTACGTCAACCACCCTTTGATCATGTCGGTGATACCTCTTGTCACACCTCTAAGGAATTTTTTGACCTTTATCTTGACGGAACACTGGGTCGTTAGGGTGACGACCCATATGTGTACCTCCTTTGGTCTTGACTTTCTCTGTGCACATGGGGTTATAATTAGTGTCGTGACAAATATTATCGGTCCTGTACCTTCGTTGGATCTACAGGTAGTCGTCTACTTACCTATTCTTTCGACACCATGTATATGTGTTACCTCATAATGAGTCGGTAATTTTTATGATGTAAACTTAGTCAAGATTACTCCACCTACTTTGACCTCGGATAATATATCTCACTTCATTCGGTCTTTCCTTTTGTAGTCATGTCATTTGATTGTGTATATATACCTTAAATCTTTCTACCATTGTTATTGGGACATACGCTCTGTCGTTTTCTCTGTGTCTACATATCGTGTCAGACAACCTGAGACACCCTCGCCCTCTCCCACCCTACTAAACCCTCTTACCGTAACTTTGTACATATTATAGTATATTCTTTGCTTAGTGGTCAGATCAAGCTACGTCCTATGGCCTACGGACCCCGACCACGTGACCCTACTGGGTCTCTCTACCATACCCTCCCTTCACCCCTGTCCACAAGTCCTAACCCTTGTCCACATGTGGGCACCGCCTAAGTACAACTATATACCGTTTTGGTTATGTCATAACACTTCATTTTATTTCATTTTAATTTTTTTTTTTTTTTCCTTTTGATTTCGAAACTGAATCGTTAATTTGTTGTTATTAATAGTGATAAGTCAAAGTCAAGTCAGTGAGTCAACACAGGCTGAGAAACACTGGGGCACTTAGCGTCGTGTGGTCCGGAGGGACAGGTAGTGGTTGAGGGCCTCAGGTGGGTTTAGGTACAGATAACACAGTTACTACGGTAGGTTGGTAGAGTAGAAGACAGTAGGGGAAGAGGAGGACGGGAGTTAGAAAGGGTGGTAGTCCCAGAAAAGTTTACTTAGTCGAGAGGCGTAATCCAACGGTTTCATAACCTCAAAGTCGAAGTTATAGTCAGGGAAGTTACTTGTGCGTCCTGATTAGAGGAAATCCTACCTGACCAACCTAGAGGAACGTCATGTTCCCTGAGAGTTCTCAGAAGAGGTTATGGTGTCAAGTTTTCGTAGTTAAGAAGCCCCGAGTCGAAAGAAATATCAGGTTGAGAGTGTAGGTATGTACTGGTGACCTTTTTGGTATCGGAACTGATCTACCTGGAAACAACCGTTTCATTACAGAGACGAAAAATTATACGATAGATCCAACCAGTATTGAAAAGAAGGTTCCTCATTCGCAGAAAATTAAAGTACCGACGTTAGTGGTAGGCGTCACTAAAACCTCGGGTCTTTTCATTTCAGTCGATGACAAAGGTGACAAAGGGGTAGATAAACGGTACTTCACTACCTTGGTCTACGGTATTAGAAGCAAAAGACTTACAACTCGAAATTCGGTTGAAAAAGTGAGAGAAGAAAGTGATAGTAGTTCTCCGAGAAATCAAGAAGAAGTGAAAGACGGTATTCCCACCACAGTAGACGTATGGACTGCAATAACTATGAAAAGGACCGTTAGAACTAAGGTCGAACACGAAGGAGATCGGGTCACAAAGAGTAATACATGAGACTTACATTCAATTTATTTGTCCCACTGTTATATGTCGGAACTGCATGAGGAAAAGGATAAACCTTGGTCAGACAACAAGGTACAGGTCAAGATTGACAACGAAGGACTGGACATATGTCCAAAGAGTTCTCCGTTCAGTGATAATCACTCTACATTTATAATTGAGTATATTCGTCTTAATAAATACAGGGACATACAAAGACATAGTTTGTTTAATACCTTAACTTTCTTTGGAGTCTGTCTTAAGTGTTCCGACTTGATCGGCATGACAAACCGTTGGATCCGTCGTTGCATCTCATGACCCTTATACCTTACTCTACCGAATACCAACATAACCGGAGAGAGTTAATGATCAAGGTACCGAAATCTTTTTGAATAAAAGAAATGACTCGGGGTCACAAGAGTAGTGACTCGTGTCACACCGACTCTTCTGAGGTCTCTAGTACTTAGATTTCACAGATCGTGCAACCCCTTTGTGGAATTCACTATTACACTCCCTGTATGTTACCCTACCGAAGTGTAGTATCCGATATTCGTACGCATACACTTAAGATTACGATAGAGGTAACCTAATTAAAAATTTTGAGTGAACATAAGTTGAAGAAATAGACCACTTTGTTAGTGCGGAAGTGAATTTCTACAACACTTTATAGTTACCCCTATTCTAGACAAAGTGCAAATTGGACCATGGTATATATACCATTTTCACTTAACTTACCAACTGAATATAAATATATAATAATCTAATATTATAAAGGGGGTAAGAAGAAAACAGTTCATGAATCTTACATCGGTGTCTAAAGAAAAAAGTTACGTCTATAAGTATACACGAGGTTAAACGAAAGGTTTGGGATCGATGAACAGTTTTTTACTTATGACACACAGTGAAACTAGATGACAAGAAAAGTCTTACGGAAGTACCACCGTCCAACAAAAAGACATACACAGTGTTTTTATGAATTATTATCTACGATTAAGAATTCCGTCAGAAAACTGCTCACTACAAATTGACGGACATACGATTTCGACACTAAGGAAAATCTATGAAATTCGTGAGAATTAATTTAGGGGGACAAGTAGTCGACTTACAAACTGGAACTTTTACTTTCCAATTGACTTTCTTTCTAACATATATACATACACACAAATGTTTCTATCTGTTTCTTTCTATCAACTATCTACTTATTTGTATATATTTATCTATGTCTCAACTATCTGTACCTCTAGACGTAAATTAATAGGTCTTGTACTTTAATAATGTGGTATTTCGGAGTGAAGAAAATAGAGAGAGAGAGAGAAAAAAAAAAAAAAACGTTAATCCAGAGATACGATTTTATATTCGGAAGAGACGGTTGTGAACGGATCGACGATTATTTAAACCTGTACAGAATTATTAATTGCACTGGTACAGTAGCGTAAAGATATCTAATCGTTTTTGACTTGGTTTATTGTCAGAGTTTGTAAACAGTAAATTCATTTTCTATAAACTTACATTTATTTTCCTGTGAAAAATCTTATTCTTAAGATAATATGTAGTTAGTTTCGATTTTTAAACGGACTCCAGTAAGAACTGGAACAATAAGTCAGTTTTAGACAAGAAGTTGAAGTCTAAATCGGAAATCTTCTGACATACTGACTCAAAGAAGAAATAGAAAAGACAGGGATTTGAATTCACTAACATACTTTTTTATTTACATACTTTTCCGTACTCCTTATTTTTACATTCCCCGTTAGTTAAACTTAAACGAAGTGAGGTCCTACTTGTGGTCCGAGTGCTTACCCTAAGTAGTATGTGTAGCACAAACCTTGGTGTCATCGATGTCGTGACCCCAGGAAACCTAGACTGGTACCTGTGGGACCCACGAGGATGGGGGAGATCAGAACCCACTTTACGGTATGGTGTCTCGTACTCTACACTGAAAGGATCGTCAGGTGGGTTTACCTGGCCCACTACCTTTACGTCTTTTCGTGTCACCACAGTAACAGAGTGAGTCGCTTTAGACTGGTCAACCCCTCTCTCTTGTTCTCTGTCGGCTGTAAAATTTATAAGCGTAGGAGAGGGTCTTTCGGTTTGACCCATGGAGGGTGTATTGTTTTGTTGACCGACACAGAGACACTTCTACATCTACCAAAGTAGTAAGTGGTTGAATTTGAAGGAAGGGAGAAGGGACATAATGAAAGAAAAGAGGATGAGAATAAATCAACTTTAATGTAGAGGATTTTGTAGTTGTAAATTCGAAACTAATTGTTTGTAATAGATCAGTTCCGATACCAAAAAGGACACCAGTACATACCTACACTCTCAACCTGACACTTCTTCCGACTCACGGCTTGTTAACTACGAAAACTTGACACCACAACCTCTTCTGAGAACTCTCAGGGAACCTGACGTTCCTCTAGGTTGGTCAGGTAAGACTCCCTCTAGTCGGGACCCTAAAGAAACCTTCCTTACTACGATTTCGACTTTGAGGTCATGAAACCGGTGGAGTACGCGTCTCAACTGAGTAACCTTTTCTGAGACTACGACTCTCCCTAACCCCCGTCCTCCTCTTCCCCTGCTGTTTCGTAGGTCTACCGACCTACTGTAGTACCTGAGTTACCTGCACTCAGACTCACTTGAGGCCCTCAACCACTACCTGTCCCTCCGGACCACACGACACTAAGTACCCCAGCGTTTCTCAGTCTGTCCTGACTCGTTGACTTGACTTGACTTGACTTGTTTGTAATTGTAAATCCGAAAAAAAGGATCCCTTTGACCCTATTTGTTTGAGGAAAGATCAGGATCCTCATCAGGATCTTTCGTCCGGATTTCCATCTCTGAATCACGTTTCTCACTGAGACAGATCTTTGGTACCCGAGAGGTAACGATTTCCTCCACGTTACAATTATTTGGGACGTAGTAATTGACACTACGTACGTTACCTTTGTGTTAATTATTTTAAAAGTGGACACCTATTATACTTTACCATGTCCTACTCTAGTTCAGTACCGTCTTAGTTAATAATATAATTAGGTATATTTCCTTTACCATTAATTTCTCTCCGGTCACAATATCGTGGAAAACTGTTATAACATCTCGAACGTTTGTCTTTTCCGTCCAAAGTACATCTACAAATGGTTATATTGTGGATGATACTTTTACTCTCCGGTAATGTCGTCAAAATTCCTCTGAAAAGTATAGGACATTGGTGTCTCGTCACACAACGTTTTATTACGAACAATAAAAGTCGCGAGTTACGTTGGTGGGAAATACCGGAAGTTCTGTTGTCTCAATACAGAGTCGTGTCTGTTTCCTCTTTAATGTCAGGAAAGAGATCCTTATTTATCATATGTAGTGTTTTCTTAAAGTCCTGTACCAATTATCTATGGTCGTCCTTCTCTCTTGTTTACACTCTCGCCTATACCTCCAAATGGTACGAGTCCTTGTACCTTACATTAGACCTATTCGTTATTAGGTATCTACACTCCGGCGATTGGACGAGAAACCCTAAACTTCAAAATCCTCTCTATACACTTTGGTAAGAATCGCCGTAACACCTACCCGGGATTCGAGCCTGAATGGTTGTCGGTTGTCATTAGTTTCATCTCCAAGGTCTTGAAGGAAGAACATGATAATCTCCTGCTAAACCTTCCGAATCTCTCAATCCTTACTATCGTACTGAATAATATGTAAGACTTTTGAGCAGTGTACACGTATAAGGAACCTTTCCGGTCTGGTGTGGAAAGCATTGTCTTGTTATTCTTTGTGTGACCATCCCGAAGAGCCCACCGAGTCACAATTTCTTAGATGGACGGTTACGTCCTCCGTGTCGTTTTACACCCAAGTTAGGGACCCAACCCTTCTACGGGACCTCCTCCTTTACCGTTTGGTGAGGTTATAAGAAGGCACCCTTTAGGGTACCTGTCTCCTCGGACCGCCCGATGTCAGGTGTCCAGTTTCTCACCCTGTACTGACTTGTTGCTCGTACGTGTGTGTTTGTGCGATCATTGGTAGAAACTCTAGGAGACGTCACCGAGGGGAAATATCCGAATCCCTACCTTGGGACTATAGAGTCTCTTCTATCCTAAGATCTGATCGTCTCCGGCTCGAAATTCTTAATTAGTAGTAGACGTTCCTTACACTATATTACCTTTAGTGTAAATCGTCTCGTTGTTACCTCGAAATTAGGTATCCTTAAAAACAGATGTTAATTAAGTAGTACCATAAGGATGTCCCTCTATCTACCCATGGATTATTTCCATGTCGAACTACAGATTTTAGTCTTCCTTAATCTAGGTCACTCGTTTTCCGACTGTGGTCGGTGGTTTTATCTTTTAGTGTCTTGAAGTAAGTCCAAGATCTGAATCGTGTGTCAGGATATCCGTTGACTACTTCCCCCACTAGTTCAGGAGAACTCTTTCCTAAGACGTCACGGTAGTCTGTGCACATCAGTCAGCAGGAAATTAGAAAGTGACCTCTTTTGACACGGTAAAAGGTCTATGTGACGTTTCCCCTACACTTGTTGGTCTTTAAGACTTCTCTCATTCTGTGTTTCATTGATTTATATATTCCCTTTGATTTTACTATAGTCCCTCCGATTTTTACGGTAAAATCAGGAGATCAATCCAATCTACCTCTTCCGTTACCGTGGGGTGAGGTCATGAGAACGGTCCTTTTAGGTCGGACTTTTGGACGCCAGGTACCCCAGCGACTCCCAGCCTGTGCTGACTCGCTGAAATGAAAGTGAAAAGTGAAAGTACGTAACCTCTTCCTTTACCGTAGGGTGAGGTCACAAGAACGGACCTCTTAAGGTCCCTACCCCCTCGGACCACCCGACGGCAGATACCCCAGCGTGTCTCAGTCTGTACTACCTTCACTGAATTGTCAATCCAATCTTGAATGCGTTCGGTGTACCATTCATCAGGGGTGAAGTTTTCTTCACCGAGATCAATAAGAGTTTCGTCTATTTTGTCCAAGTATGTAAGTATTTTCTGGGTGTGTATATATACGTAGGACACAAACAAATGGATGAGGGTTTTACTTGTTAATCCTGTATATGTGAATCGTCAGTCAAAGGGGGTACCAAGGACTGTGTACTTACTGTACAGTCCCTGTACGCCCCAGGAACTTTGACGGGGATACGTATATGAGGTTTCATCATTTAGTCTTGTTATACATTAAAGACCCCCTGACTACATCTCTACCCATGGATAACTTTAGTGTAAAGGAGTCGACTGAGAACGGAAGTCGAAAGTGTTACGACCTCTCAAAGACAGATGTTACTGTCGTAAGGTGAAGGTCCCTGAAGGTTCGAGTAAGAGGTCCGTTTACTTTGGACCTTCCTCTCCTGTCTCCTTCGACCGTAAGGTCCTTCGTTCGGAGTCGGACTCTAGTGAGGGATTTGTTTCATAAATTAAGGATCAGAACCAGAGTTCGAGACGAAGACCACTTTGGGTTCGATACTACCACGATGGTAGTTTCTGAACTTTCTAAGTATTCCAACACCAGAAGAGAATAGGGATAAATTAAGTGAAAATTGTTCCAGACTAGATAGTACCCTCCACAGTCACCAGAGAATGTTTACTTCATTCACCGTCGGAAATTACATTACCAACACGACCTTCATAACAGAATTGGTCTCTGTTCGGTACGACAGAGACCGTTAAAGATACGTCGATAACTAATCCCTTCGTTAAAAAAGAACTGTCGTTAATTCTCATTCCTAGCTTCCGTCTGTCTGTAAAGGGTCGTTCTTGTCGTCATATTCAAGTGAAAGAATGGAGTTTTGATACTTCGGTAACCCCACCATGAGTAGTTCGGACTAAACACATGACGGTCCTCGTCTTTGGTCACGACTCGTAATTAATATCTTATAAAGAGTGCCGCTGGTCAGTTGGTTGACTACAGTTCACTAATATAAACTAGGGAAGATACAACCTCCCCTGTCAATAAAGAGGAATGATTTTAAGTATGTACACCTTTACGTCTCTTCAATCATAGGAGCCGTACTGGTAAATAGTTACTCTCTTTCTTCGTCTTCTCTTGGTAGTTTAATTGAAAATAGGGACTGGTTTCCACAGGATGTACTGGTTATTGTCTAATGTACGAAAATAACTTGTTACTTCTCGAATAAAATAACTTGTTACTTCTCAGCACGGGTACAATTCACCGAAATCAGTACAGACTGGGAAACCTGGATCAGAAGGTCCGAGGAGACAGGTACCCTAAGAGGTCCGTTCTTGTGACCTCGTCCAACGACACGGGAGGAGGTCCCCTACAAGGGTTGGGTCCCGAGTTTGGGTATAGACAATGTAGATGGACGGAACCGTCACCCAAGAAATACTGATCGTGGTCGACCCTTCGGGGTTCTTCCCAAGTATCTACATCAGACAAGAAAAACGAAAGGTGGAAGAGACGAGTGAAGTGGAAAAGGAGTTGGAGTGACGAGACTTAACAAGGAAGGTTATTTCGTAACCGTACACTTTAAACGGTATCCGAGACAAAAGATCTCTTGGACCTGATTCAGTCACAGAAGACATTTCTCACGTTTTTCGAAGTCTCAAAATAACTTATTTTTTAAAATAGTGACAATTGATTTACTTCGAATATTAAATTTCTCCTATGTTCGTACGTGAATTTAGTGAACTTTAACCTCGTCTTCCGTTCGAATTTTAGAACGTCGGATATAGAAGTGTCTGTCGTTTCTTTCCTTTTTGGAACGAGGTGCTTACTAGAACTTTCTTTCATTGTTGACTAAGTCAGAGTATTTCATGTCATATCCTTATTTTCTACGTTAGACTGTAGACTGTTACGACCCTTTAATAATAAGTAATTGAAAATATTTTTGTTTATAGTGTTTATATTTTCCAAGGACGTAAAGTTGTCACTTTATTATACTATTGAAATTTTTAATATAAGGTCTAAATTAAAACGTAAGACATTCTACTTCGTTGTTATTCCAAGAATGACACCGAAATCGACTTCTCACTTAAAATATGAGCCGAAAAACTGTTAACAGGTCGTTCTCATAAATTCTGTGAAGATGTTCCAATAGGGGGAAGAAATTTACGGCGGTTTATCGTAAACAATTCTTATGTCTCTTCCCTGAAGGGACTAACAGGTCGTCAATTCTGAAGTGGAAGGTTAAGTCCCCCACGTCTCAAGGTAGGGACCAGTCCCTTGATGTACGGAGTATCAGTTTTTGTGGCTTGTATTTTGTCTTCACAATGACATTGTTTAAGTTATTTCTGAATTTTTATACGAAGGATCCTAACAAACAATTATTCTCCCATCTATGTCTCCTTTAACCTCAAATCCCTTGTGATGAGTATCATCGTCGTTATTATTTGATCGATTTGTATACTTTGTGAAGTGACTAGTGAAATTTACGTACTAATTCAGATTATAAACACTATAACCTTCCTTACTACGATTTCGACTGTGAGGTCATGAAACCGGTGGAGTACGCGTCTCAACTGAGTAACCTTTTCTGAGACTACGACTCTCCCTAACCCCCGTCCTCCTCTTCTACTGTCTCCTACTCTACCGACCTACCGTAGTGACTGAGCTACCTACACTCAGACTCACTTGAGACCCTCAACCACTACCTGTCCCTCCGGACCGCACGACGCTAAGTACCCCAGTGTTTGTCAGTCTGTGCTGACTCGCTGTTGACTTGACTTTCGATCACCTCCACTACCTTAAGGTCAACTTGATAAAGTTTAGGACTTTCTACTACGACACTTTCACGACGTGAGTCATACGGTCGATTAAACCTTTTGAGTCGTCACCGGTGTACTGACCTTTTCCAGTCAAAAGTAAGGTTAGGGTTTCTTTCCGTTACGGTTTCTTACGAGTTCGATGTTGTGTTAACGTGAGTAGAGTGTGCGATCATTTCATTACGAGTTTTAAGAGGTTCGGTCAGAAGTCGTTATGCACTTGGTACTTGAAGGTCTAAAAGTTCGACCAAAATCTTTTCCGTCTCCTTGGTTTCTAGTTTAACGGTTGTAGACGACCTAGTAGCTTTTGCGTTCTCTTAAGGTCCTTTTATAGATAAAGACGAAATAACTGATACGGTTTCGGAAACTGACACACCTAGTGTTATTTGACACCTTTTAAGACTTTCTCTACCCTTATGGTCTGGTGGACTGGACGGAGGACTCTTTGGATATACGTCCAGTCCTTCGTTGTCAATCTTGACCTGTACCTTGTTGTCTGACCAAGGTTTATCCTTTTCCTCATACAGTTCCGACATATAACAGTGGGACGAATAAATTGAATATACGTCTCATGTAGTACTCTTTACGACCCGACCTTCTTTGTGTTCGACCTTAGTTCTAACGGNCTAACGGTCCTCTTTATAGTTATTGGAGTGTATACGTCTACTGTAGTGGGAATACCGTCTTTCACTTCTCCTTGAGTTTTCGGAGAACTACTTTTACTTTCTTCTCTCACTTTTTCAACCGAATTTCGAGTTGTAAGTCTTTTACTTCTAGTACCGTAGGCCAGGGTAGTGAAGTACCTTTTATCTACCCCTTTGTCACCTTTGTCACAGTCTGAAATAAAACCCCCCGAGGTTTTAGTGCCGTCTACCACTGACGTCGGTACTTTAATTTTCTGCGAATGAGGAACCTGCTTTTCAATACTGGTTGGATCTATCGTATAACTTTTCGTCTCTGTAATCAATCGGTTGTTTACAGGTAGATCAGTTCCGATACCAAAAAGGCCATCAGTACATACCTACACTCTCAACTTGACACTTCTTTCGACTTGCGGCTTCTCAACTACTAAAGCTTGACACCATAACCTCTTCTGAGAACTCTCAAGGAACCTGACGTTCCTCTAGGTTGGTCAGGTAGGATTTCCTCTAACCAGGACACACAAGAAACCTTCCTTACTACGATTTCGACTTTGAGGTCATGAAACCGGTGGAGTACGCTTCTCAACTGAGTAACCTTTTCTGAGACTACGACTCTCCCTAACCCCCGTCCTCCTTTTCCTCTGCTGTCTCCTATTCTACCGACCTACCGTAGTGACTGAGCTACCTGCACTCAGACTCACTTGAGGCCCTCAACCACTACCTATCCCTCCGGACCGCACGACACTAAGTACCCCAGCGTTTCTAAGTTGTGCTGACTCACTGACTTGACTCGACTTGACTCCATACATACATTATATACATGAACAGGTACCTTTTGTTTGATTTCTTGTCTCCCAATTTATTTTCTAACTCACAGCGGGTCGAATAATCACTACCTCAATTATACGAAGACCCAGTCACAGGGGGCCACGGATCCGAGAAACAAGAAATATTATCGACGATTAAAAACTTTTGAATAAGACACGGTCCGTAACAAAATACTACGAAAAACATAAGATGTAGTTCATTTGTTTTCTACATCGATGATACAGTTAAGGATCATCACAATCAACGTGTCATCACAGGTTGAGAAACACTACGGTGTCTGACATCGGACGGTCCGAGGAGACAAGTACCCAAGAGGTCCGTTCTTATGATTTCACCCATCAGTAAGGGAAGAGGTTTCCTAGAAGGACTGGGTCCCTAGCTTGGGTTCAGAGGACGTAACGTCCGCCTAAGAAATGACCGACTCGATATCCCTTCAGGGTACCCTGTTTTCCCCTACAGTTTTGGGACTCTTTAATAAACTAAACGGCCTTCAGTGTGTTGATCATTCATTTTCACGTCCCTAAGTTCTTTAAACCGCAACTACCCTGAAGGGATTACCAGGGTCCTCGATGCTCAGGTTCCGCCTCCCGGGACCAGTCTAGGGACCAGTTCATTGATCTAGGGTGTACGGTGTTGAATCTCAAATATACGGTGTCGTTTTTAGGACGTACGGTGATGACCTTTTTTATTTTATTTTTTCCTAGGGCGTACGGTGTTGTTTCCAACTTCTAGGACCCACGACGTCGATTCTGGACCGTGTCGGTTTATTTATTTATAGTAATTTTTTTTCTTTACACCGTGTCTTTGGACAAAAAAAAATATATTTAAATAAATAAAATTAACCTCTGTCCTCCACCCTCTACCCAAGTCCTACCCCTTGTGCACACGTGGGTACCGACTAAGTACAACTATATACCTTTTTGGTTATGTTATAACGTTTCTTTGGACAAGAAATAGTTAACAGAAATAGTTAACAAAAGAAATGAGGGATGGTCTATCTTTCACAGGAAAATTCTTGATGAGACCAACTTATTCCATAAATAATAATCTAAAACTGAAGTGAGTAGGAGTTGTTTAGAAACCGACCGTAATAACAAAGAAGCCAAGTTCTTAAGAAGGTTTAACAATGTGTCTCCCTATAGATCTTGTCCGACAGGGGACTACTCCAGGGTCTGTCTGTCCAGTTGACAGGGAGATCTCTTTTACCAAAGTATTACTCTTATGAAAAGTCGGACTCACAGATGTAAAGTGTATATGTGTCCACCTTGCCCGGACTACAAGAGGATCTCTTGTTTCTGATACCCCCTTTTTTTTAGTGTAAAGAATTTTCTATTCTGACGCGATCGAAACCCGTGATATCTGACGTATTTTCCTTCTGTCAAAGTCTCACATAGAAAAGAAGGAGTTTCAAAGACGTAAGGTATATTTTTATTCGTGACACGTCAGGAGTAAAATAGTCTTGACGACAACCTAGTGACCCTTTATTCTCCACTGATTTTTATATTCAAGTCGACTATTTCGATAATAATTTACAATGTTATGAAGTTTTCCAGGAGTTAAATTCTGAAAATATTTTATGATTCCCTCCATAAATGTATTGTTGTCTATAGGGGCTCCGTTTTCGAATGAATCCAAAAAATGTACTTGCATATACTTGAGACATGTTGTTTTTGTAACCTTTATGTTACCGGTACACTAAGATCACAATTAATTGTTACATAGGGATGACAAGATAGTACCAATCCTACCCGATTATAATCGCAGACGACGACGACGACGATTCAGTGGAGTCAACACAGGCTGAGACACGCTGGGGTATCTGCCGTCGGTGGTCCGAGGGGGCAGGGACCCTAAGAGGTCCGTTCTTGTGACCTCACCCAATACTATCACAGATGTTGGGTGTATAGTGATTTGGGTATGTCTCAACCCAAGAAATCATTAAGTTTCCGGTACCAATATATATAAGTGTAAAGATGTTAAATAAGGTGTTTCTAGAAAGTCTTACCATAGACTTATTCCAAATGGGGTAAAAATTTGATTCCATATTAAAGTACGTCATTATAAGGGGAAAAATTTACAATCCTTTCAAAACTCTTTACGTATGGTAGAACATTAGTGGTAAATTTAGTTCTATATTTCTATTTTCGTACGGGTAGTGTAGGTTTTTTTAGAGGGATCGTGAGGAGACGTCAGTTAAGAAGGTGAGATTGGGTCTCCAGTATATTTATCTCGTATGTCATACATCTAAAGACTCAGACTAAAGAAAGTGAATCGTATTACGTAAATTCTTAGGACGCACAATATAACGAACAAGAAGAAAGGAAGATAAACAACTTATCATAAAGTGACATACCTACATGGTGTCACAAAAATAAGTAGTCAGTTTCCAATAAACCCAAAAATTATTATTTCAATATTGTTTATGACTGTATTTTCAAAAACACACTTATGACGTCTCAACTTACTTCAGCATACCAGGTACATTATAAATTAAAATATTCTTTGACTATAAAAAAAGAGTTCTTAGGTATGATAAAACGTAAGAATACTTAACGACCCGTAGGAACAGTCGTATGCCATAATAGTCAATAAAACAAAATCTGTAAGAAAAATTTAAAAAAAAAAAAACTAAAAAACTAATCATGTCAGAAGTAACGGAACGTGTCCGAAAAAGATCAACGTCGTTCGTCCTCGGTGATAAAGAACACTACGCATCCGAAGACTACCGTCACCGAAGAGAACAACGTCTCGTGTTCAAGATCCGGGGACCCGAGTCGTAAACGTAGTACGTCCGAGATCTCGAAAGACCGAGGTCGTCAACACCGGGTCCCCGAATACACGAGACTCCATATATATTAGAAGGGTCCGGTCCCTAACTTGGGTCCATGGAACGAACCGTCCACTTAAGAATAGGAGAACGTGGTGGTCCTTGTAGGATAAGATCGGTAAGACCATCCACATATCGTTATAGAATAACACCGAACTCGACGTAAAGTAATTATTGATTATTACTCGTAGGAAAGTCACAGACAAATATAGCATATGATACATATATACATATACTCAAGACTTATAAGCAACCTTACTGACTACGACTTCGACTTCGCGGTTATAAAACCGGTAGACTACGTCTCTTGACTGAGTAACCTTTTCTAGGACAACGACCCTTTCTAACTTCCGTCCTCCTCTTTCCCATACTGTGGAAAAGTAGGGAGTCTCCTACTCTACCAACCTACCGTAATGACTGAGTTACCTGTACTCAAACTCGTTCGGGTCCTCAACCACTACCTGTCCTCTGGGACCACACAACGTCAGGTACCCCAGCGTTTCTCAACCTGTGCTGACTCGCTGACTTACTTGACCGTATATATGTATATGTATAAACTAAACTAGTAAACAAAATAAAATCACAAAACTCTCAGAAATACAAACGTTTATAAAGGAGTGTCAGACACTGAATAGAAAAGTAAGAGAATTATCGTGAAAAGTCATTCAGGTTAGTTACAAAAGTGAATATCTAATACGAAAACCGTAATATAGATTCTTGAAAACGAATTTGGTTTACTTTCGATAAAAGAAGACAATTGATTAATCGATTACATAATCAATAATTTTCACTCTCTCATCCCTTCCTTTCCTCTTACTAGACTTACAGTAACACTTAACTCGTCCTGAGTTCCGGTTTTTTCATAATCCTTCTTTTTGAACGTATGAAGTATCACAACCTCCGTTTTCTCAAAAGTCCCCTCTCTGTCTAAGGACGTCTCGTTCTCTCATTTTTCTTGTAAGTCTTTTAACTCACTCCCAGACTCCTTAAACATGCTACCAGTATTCAGGGTCACCCGAGTACCTTCCCAAAGACCTCATCTCACCTCTAATTTCCACCTACGTCTTCCTTTACCTGTCTCAAAATATCTCGGTTCCTCAGGCCCGACCCTCGGTAGGACCGTTAGAACGGAAGAACACCCTATCCCTTTTTCTCCGTGTTTCACGTGTTACTCTAAGTAAGACTAGTAGGGGTCTAACTATCACATTCCTTCTCATTCCACCCCTCAAAACAAACTTAGAACGTCCCCATGACGACTGGGACCAGATAGTAGAGACCTGAAAATATACTTTGTATTTAAGAGAACAAATTTGGAGACAACAAAACCTGAAAAGAAAATACACGTTGGTTTCGTTTAATGTGAACTATGTCAAACGAAGGACAGTGCGTAAGACTCCAAAGTAGAAGATCAGATATTCTACAGTAGTCTACGAGACCGGCACTTTATTTAATCGTTCTTTCCTAAGTATCTAGGTCGTATCTACATGGAATCAAATCAGGGTTCTCGACTCTTAAGGAAAGTATTTTTCTAAACCTGTAAAAAGTTTCTACAGTATTTAAACTTGGAAGTATTTTACTGAGACTATGGTGTTCAGTGGACTCTGCACCAAAATCCAAAGACAACCCAAATCCTTTTAGTTGTCCTCTAAGTGGGAGACCATAGAAATTCCGGCCAGTAGGACGAAAGTAGAAGTCACAAGGATCCTTTTCTCTTAATGAAACAATTTATCCATTAATTCGACTTCGAAGACAAGACTTCGAATCAAGGACTCAACAATACAAGTCTATTTCAACGAGGCATCCTCATCGTCTACGTCTTTGTTCTACCCTCCACCTCGTGAGGGGTCGTCTCAACCCGCCAACTATCTACTACGGTCGTCAGGACCGTAGAGTCGTATAGACGAAGGAGAGTCGTCCTCAGTAGGTAGTTTCGGTCTTGTTTTCCCCGGTTTGTGGGGACCCCAGGACGAGGTACAGAAACGAAGGTCGACGGAACGATTTGTACCGTTAGTAATAGTACGGACTCACCGGCCCGGAGGGTGTAGAGTTCGACCGGACTCACGAACTACCTACGAAATTAGAACCGGGATCACTTCCCGTCGTATGTAAAGTTAATTCTATACCGGTCTTTATGGGGGACTTGTTACGGTACCTCCGTCACTCGTGTCTCCTGAATATTAATCTACTGAACTCAACTTTTAGATCAAATAAGGGGAAGACTAACACACTCGGACCTATTCAGTGAATCGACAATACTCAGACAAAGAAAGAGAAAAAAACCACCCCGGTGTGTCGTACGTCCTAGAATCAAGGAATCTAGTTTGGGTACTAGGGACGTCACCTTCAAGTCCCAGAATTGGTGACCTGGAGGACCCTTCAGAGTACAATGACCAAGAATACGATG
Source organism: Capra ibex (assembly GCA_006410555.1). Taxonomy (NCBI): domain Eukaryota; kingdom Metazoa; phylum Chordata; class Mammalia; order Artiodactyla; family Bovidae; genus Capra; species Capra ibex. Next base: position 57,097,536 of record SJYO01049755.1, on the reverse strand, counting down.
TTTACTGGGTCTAAGGGAATTATCAATTACTTACGGACGATTCTAGATCTCTCACACGATTATCCTTCTCTCAGTTCTTTCTCTTTTGTGTAAGGGCGGACTTTCCTTGAGTTCCTAATCACTTCTTCTGTATCAGATATTACTTATAAAAGAGGGAGTATCCAACAAATCCCACAAGTTACTCTACTACAGACATACTCCTGAACTTTCAAATTTTATGTGTTAGTTACATTCTACTACGATGTCGAGAATTGCTATTACTGAAATGTTTATTAATCCCAGAGACTTATATCCATAGCAAAAGAGGGGAAAGAGATACAGGAATTTCAGTTCTTTGTTCTTTTGTTAAGTTAAAGTAAGGGTTTTTGAAAGACTTCAGAAGACACAAAAATTGTCTAACTTACCTCTATTATTTCGGACAGAACGTTTAGATGACACACATGGGTCACTCAGTCAAGTACACTTTCACGAAGTATTTGACGTGTCTCGATATCTCTGGTTCTGAAATATTATTTCAACGATATCAACTATAAGGGTCCCAGTAGTAGAAGAGAACTAACTCCTTCACTTCTCCCGTGCCCCCCTCTCTTTCCTTCGATCGATCCCAGATATACATAGTACTACCGAGACTGTACTCCGAAGGACGTCGAATGAAGGTCGACCTCCTTCACCCATACTAGGTTTGTTGGGTCTTTGAAGGAACTTCTCATGTCTTCGACGAGTGAATAAATGTCCGTTTTCCTTCGGGACTACCCTTTCTTCTTAGCCCTAAGAGTCCCCGTTAACAGAAGGAAATCAAAAGGAAAGAAGACCAAGTAAAGACGAATTCCGTCAGAAGGCTTTACTAATAGAAATCGTCCGTTAAGTGTTCCTCGTATAACGTCACAAGACCCACACCGACCTTTTACCGAAAGTTTCAACTTAGGTTAAGGTGATTGTAAAATTTTTTGGAAAATCCAAGAGTGGAGGTACGTGGGGTTCACAAAGTATACATACGTCTTACCGTCCCCTTTCTACCGAAGTTAATACACTTCCTGAGAATACACCCCCCTTTTTTAAGTCCGAACAACACACATCGGGAGTTCCCAACTTCCCCTTAGTTACTCATTTTCAAATCACTCTACTCTGGTCTAGTAATGACCTCAATACGCCCGATGTTTCAGGATCGTGATGTTCGATTTGGTCGTGTAAGGGTCAAGAGTTCCTTGAGTTTTATGTTATGATACATATCAAGGAGACGTGTAGATTCACTTTTATTATTATTATACGTTATTGTGACAATGATGGAGGGTTTATGATACCCGTAAGACCTAAAGATCTTAGGTCGAGAAAAGTAGTAAAGGGAACGATGGTTGAGGACCAACTTCTGTAATATTATAATTATTGTAGAGGACCTAAAAATTTCACAAATTAAACGAATAAAGGTTTCAGACCGGGTTTGTTAGACGAGAAATTTTCGTCGGTTTCCCTAGGACAATTTTGTATTCCTTTCGAACCCCAAAGGGTCCACCACGTCACCATTTCTTAGGTGGACGGATATATCTTCTGTCCTCTACACTCAAGCTAGGTACCTACCCCTTCTCGGGGACCTCTTCCTTTACCGTTGGGTGAGGTCGTAAGAACGGACCTTTTAGGGTACTTGTCTCTTTGGACCACCCGATGTCAGGTACCTTAGTGTTTCTCAGTCTGTACTGAGTCGTGTCGTGTCGATCGATCGATTTCTACCAAATCCACCGAATATAAGAACTTTTGTATTCCGTCCTACTTATTTACCCTTCTGCAAAGAGGGGTGTAATTTGATAATTTAAGATTAGTTTATTTTTTCTTGCATATACACAAACATTGACTCAGTGAATCGACGTGTCGGTCTCTGACCGTGTTGTGACATTTAGTTGATATGAAGTTAATTTTTTTATAATTTATCTACGATCTTTTGCATTTCGTCCTTAAAGTTTAAATCGATACAACCTCCTAGGTTTGGTCTAGTTCTGGAGAACGACCTATTTTATATACTTTATTGATAAAAGGCTATAGTGAGGAAACGAGTTTTAGGGGAGTACCCAGGGGTACAGTCAATAACACTTTCAAGAATGTTACCAGGTACTCTAAAACGTCTGAGACCACGGAGGAATCAAGAGGTAGAGGAGAAAGATATAAGATGCGGAGTGAGAGAGACTCGTCGGTGCGACCAGAGAACCGAGAAGAAGTGTGCAATGTTCGTAAAAGGTGGAACCCTTCAAGCGTAAAGGATAAGGAAACCGTGTCTTACGAGTAGGTTTTATATAGGTGGAGTCCACACACAAGAGTCACTTCACGAAGAACTATAGAATGAATTTCAATGAACCAGGTAGACGACCGTGGTACACGTAATAAAGACGAAATGAAAAGAGGTATCCCGAATATCATAATTATCGTATTGTAAAATATATTAAACGAATACTTGGAGTGAAAACCTAAAAAGGACGATCTTACATCCAGGGTACTCTCGTCCTTTATAGAGAAAATAGTGAATCTTGTTAAGAACCGTTTATCTTCCACCAGCAGCATAAATAAGTTCATATTTATGTACTGCATCAAGAGAAATCGGTCTGACTAAAGAGGGTTCAAGATTCATACTAAGTAAATACAAATGGCAAGAGTTTCCCTTGACTGTCTCTAAATTCTTGTGTATACCAAGACGTCTGTACAACCCGCACCCCGTATACGAATCAACGGTGACCCAAATCACAATCCATCGTCGTCGTCGTCGTCGTCACTAATATCCGCCTCTTCCGTTACCGTGGGGTGAGGTCATGAGAACGGACCTTTTAGGGTACCTGCCTCCTCGGACCACCCGACGGCAGATACCCCAGCGTCTCAGCCCGTGCTGACTCGCTGAAGTGAAAGTGAAGTGAGACGAGACGTGGAGCGAATCGACGTACCGTGAAGCGACGTAAAGAGTCTATGGCGGTAAAAATCTTTGACTTCTAAACAATGAACGTAACAGTCTCCTACCAACCGTAAAAAATCGTTACTTTACAAAAATTTAACTTTTTTATGCATACAACATTATAAATCGTAGAGATGAGTTTACGGCGGAGGTATTCCTCCAGAAGGAAATTACAGGACAGATTTTATTGTAGGAACAGGATTGTAGGAACGAGAAGTCAGGAAATGGACGAAATCGAAACAAGCATCGTGATTTTCAATGAAATGTAAAACAGTGTCCAACCGAGTAGATAAATATAAGACAGAAGACGTGACCTCACAGTATAAATACTTCTCTCCGTCGTACAAACAAAAAGAGTGACAATGGGGTCATGACCATAAGTGTAGAACGTACCCCCTTTTTTTTCGTCATTTATTTATGTAAATAACAATTCCGTTAGTGATTTTCTCTCTCAAAAATTAATTATCGTCTCATCACTTCACCACCGTACTTTAAAAGGTACTTAGTATAAATATTTTTGACAAATTTAATTTAAATTTTTTGATAAATTATTATGATCTTTCTTAGATTTTGGAGGTCTTCAGAGACCTCTCAAACTAAAACCTTTTTACATTTACCTTGTTCATTTATAACACTCGACCACCGAAAAACCGTACTCTCTGAACATGTTGGTGAGACTGATGTCGAAGTGTTTGTGTGGAAATAACCGGTTTCCCAGTCTCTATTGTAAAATCCCGATATCTTATCGTTGACCTTTAAATTTCCCCCCTTAGGAACGTCTCTTTCTTGTCGTCTTCCTCATTCTTGGTTTAAGATTGATATTTGAGACTGATTGAGAGACCTGCAGTCAAATTAATACTAACGTACCTCGTATGGGGTTCCTTGGTTATATTTACGTCTGTTTTTGGTTCGTCTTTGGATTAGATGTTTCTATCTCGAGATACCTCAGATTGGACACGCAATAGACCCAAAAGAGAGTCAACTCATGTGGAGACTTGTCGCGTCCACTGTTCCTTGACTTCAAAGTGTTTGGTGCTTCTTCCACACAGAATAGTAGCGGGTCTGGAAATCTCCTTACGGTTTTAGTACGCAATGAAGGTGAAGAGTCCCGAACAGAACGAGACAGGATGAAGACCCTGAAACGAGTTCGGTAGATAAGTAAGTGTTTTCTTAGTAGAATATATACATACTAAACTTTAGAATTAGTAATTTTTTAGGGGAGGTCGAGCACTTGGTGTACGTCCATCGACGACGACGACGACGATTCAGTGAAGTCAGCACGGACTGAGATACACTGGGGTATCTGCCGTCGGGTGGGAGGAGACAGGGACCCTAAGAGGTCCGTTCTTGTGACCCCACCCAACAGTAAAGGAAGAGGCTGTACGTCCATCCCTGACACAGATAATACCAGTGACAACTATCAGGTCACGAAGAGTCTTCGGAATGTATATTGCTACTATTGTTACTACTACTACTATTACTACTACTGTCACATACGAGTTGTGGATCGACGACTATATAAAGACGAACCACGTTTTACGTTTTTACGTAAAAACAGACTGTAGTTGACACTATAGTTTTTTGGACCGTAGGCTACTAGTTACCAGTACACAAGATTTTCATCAAACAGTAAGTAACATCATGCCTGATATGCTTACCGTTACTGTGTAGAAACTAAAAAAAAGAAAAAAATTTATATTTAAATAAGTAAAATTAACCTCCGATTAGTGAAATGTTATAACACAACCAAAACGGTATATAGTTGTACTTAGGTGGTGCCACATATGCACAAGGGTTAGGACTTGGGGGGAGGGTGGAGGGAGGGGCATGGTAGGGAGACCCAGTAGGGTCACGTGGTCGGGGTCCGTAGGACATAGGACGTAGCTTGGACCTGACCTTTAAAGTAAAAAATATACTATGATATGTGCAAAGTTACGGCAAGAGGGTTTGGTAGGGTGGGAGAGGGAGAGGGTGTCTCAGGTTGTCTGACACGATATGTAGACACAGCGAAAACGACAGAGCATATGTCCCAATAGCAATGGTAGAAAGATTTAAGGTATATATACACAATCATATGACATGACCACAAAAAGAAAGACCGAATGAAGTGAGACATATTAGCCGAGGTCAAAGTAAGTGGAGTGATCTTGACTAAGTTTACATAAGTAAAATTACCGACTCATTATGAGGTAACACATGTACATGGTGTCGAAAGAATAGATAAGTAGACGACTACCTGTAGATCCAACGGAGGTACGGGACCGATAATATTTGTCACGACGCTACTTGTAACCCCATGTACACAGAGAAAGTTAAGACCAAAAGAGGTACACATACGGGTCGTCACCCTAACGACCCAGTGTTCCGTCAAGATAAAGGTCAAAAAATTCCTTAGAGGTGTGACAAGAGGTATCACCGACATGATCAAACGTAAGGGTGGTTGTCACATTCTCCCAAGGGAAAAGAGGTGTGGGAGAGGTCATAAATAACGAACATCTGAAAACCTAACGTCGGTGAGACTGACCGCACTTTACCATGGAGTAACACCAGAACTAAACGTAAAGAGACTATTACTCGCTACAACTCGTAGAAAAGTACACAAACAATCGGTAGGCATACAGAGATAACAACAACAATCACTAAGACGACACAGACCGTGACACTGTGTTACTTGACATTGGATGGTCCGAGGAGACAGGGACCTTAAGAGGTCCGTTCTTATGACCTCATTCAATGGTAAAGGAAGCGGTCCCCTAGAAGGACCGACTCCCAATCTTGGGGACAGAGGACGTGACGTCCATCTAAAAAATGACGACTCGGTGGTCCTTTCGGGGGTCGACAGAGTATCCCTGATCGTTAAAGATTCCTCCGTTTCTACTTGATCTTTATTTAGGACAGGCACTTTCTTAGACTTCATAAAGTCTCCCAGATATGAAGAAGTCCGAACTGACGGTACGGGGGAGGAGTTTTTCGCTGAGTGACTTCTCGACATAGGCCACGAAGAAGGAATAAGAAGGTGAGAGAAGGGGTGACAATTATAAAACATACTCCTATCTACATAAATGACGGACAAATCGTAGGAGGGACAGGACATTCGGGACATTTTCGTCCTTGGGGAAGAGAACAAGTGTTCGTATTTGACCGAGCTATGTCAAGAGTGTATTTAATAATCATTATATAACTTGTTTACCTACATTCCTGTTTACTTATTTCTCACTCGTTCTTTTCTTTGTAGATAGAAAAAAAATTCAAGTTCTTTTCGAGACGAACCCCCTGAAGGGACCACCAGGGGACCGATTTTGAGGTACGAGAGTTTTACGTCCCCCGGATCCAAGTCAGAGACCAGTCTCTTGATCTAGGACGTACGACGTTGTTTCTGACTGCTACGGTTCACGACTTTGATTTTGGACCGTGACGACGACGACGACGATTCAGCGAAGTCAGCACAGGCCGAGATACCTGCTGGGGTATCTACCGTCGGGTGGTCCGAGGGGACAGGGACTCTAAGAGGTTCGTTCTTGTGACCTCATCCAACGGTAAAGGAAGAGGTTACGTACTTTCACTTTTCGCCTTCACAACGAGACAGCTATAGGCCGAGAGTCGCTGGGGTACCTGACGTCGGATGGTCCGAGGAGGCAGGTACTCTGAAAGGTCCGTTCTCATGGCCTCACCCCACGGTAACGGAAGAGGTTACGTACTTTCACTTTTCACCTTCACAACGAGACAGCTATAGGCTGAGAATCGCTGGGGTACCTTACGTCGGATAGTCCGAGGAGGCAGGTACCCTGAAAGGTCCGTTCTCATGGCCTCACCCCACGGTAACGGAAGAGGCTTTTGGACCGTATCGGCTTATTTATGTTATTTGTAACTTTTATTATTATTAAAAATTTTTCATTTTTTCTTTTCGAGACAAGCCTACCTTCTTCAATGAAAGTCTTCGACAAGAATCTCCGTATCCCCCTTCACAACCCTTCAGAAAAGACTAGTCATACGTAAACAGGTCGTCGTGGTCGACACTGATTAAGTGAGAATAAAGGGTCCCTAACTGAAGTCTCGAAGACATTACTTACCAATATCACCGAAATTACTGTCGTGACGGACCTGTCCTACTTACGGGTCGTCCGTCGAGAGTTTGTGTCGTTCCCCGTTTAGGGTCTACCGGTCAGAGAGTTTCGGGTCTTCGTGAAACGTGGTCAGAGTGGTGTCACGCACGGTAATAAATCTGACTTTGGTAACGTGTATAGGATGTTTACGGTTCCCTGTGTGATTATTGTCCTAAGGACTAAAATCCCATAACTACATACGTGGCCCACTGAAACCTTAATACCACCACACACCCTTAATATAAATCCCTGGTACCCCAGTGCCCCCTCCACGAACCGACCTTTATTCAGTTGAACGGTTGTATACTGAAGTCTTCAAGTGAACAAATGATTCTTACAGTTAAACGAGAAGATAGGTTACCATATGTGTACGGAGAGGTTGTTTGTCACTTCCTATTTTACTTCTATGGGAGGTTGACGACCACAATTGTACACACATACGTATGTTCACGTACCTGTGTCTGTATGCAATACAGATGAATAAAAAATTTTATTATAAATTCATAACCAAAAATTAATTTTAAAAATTTTAATAAACTGTAAAACAACAACAACAACAATTCGATGATTCAGTACAGGTTGAGAATCACTAGGACACTTGATATCGGGAGGTCCAAGGAGACAGGTACCCTAAAGGGTCCGTTCTTATGACTTCACCCAACAGTAAAGGTAGAGGTCCCCTAGAAGTCCTGGACCCTACCTTGTTCCAGAGGATGTTACGTCCGTCGAAGAAACAGTAGACTCGATGGTAGGGAGACGAGTTTGCAGTAGAAATACTACTGAAAGGACTGGTTAGGTTCCCGGAGTACGAGATGACTGCCTCAATCGATCAGTAGTACTAGCTAGATAAATTTTATCGTAGAGGGTCAGTTAGATACAGAAAAATTAGAAGAAATAAAAAGTAGAATCCTGAATAAGAGTGAACTGTTTATACAGACATGAAAACAAGTCACATGGTAATCGTCGTAGATATTTTCGTGAAGGGTTCATAAAAACACGGATTTTAACTCGATTTTACAGACGAAAAACAGTAACCTGGATTTAAAAGAGTTTCAACATAGAGTCTGAGTAAGTCTTAAAATAAGCGAAACAGCTTCAAACCCGACAAAAGACTTTCAGAGGTTTTACTATACAGAAGACGTCCACATAACATTTAAGTGATCAACAGGGGTGATATGCCATCTGACGTCTCCTCGTTATCTAGTAAAAGACTTCGGTCTGTAATGAGTGTGTCACCGATGAAATTGATTTCAGGGGGTGTTTTATTCATTCATTAGAAAAAGACTGTCAAATAAAAAGTTCTTTATAAAATATAAAAATAAAAAGAGAAACATTAGACTAGGTTAATTCGTCCATCTTTACTTTCCCTTAACGTTACTTAAACCCAATTCTAATGTAAATTTAAACGTTTATTTTGGACTTGTGGTCGTTACTACGTGTCTTTGTACGTTTACTCTATGGGCTTCCGACTACGAGTATTGTTTAGTTAATTGTCCAAAGCTTTGAACAGTTGGACGTCAGAAGTCCACTTCACTTCTTTGTGTAGAACTTTCGAACACCTTGACCCGTTTAAGACACTCTGGTACTGTCTGAGGAGATAAGTTCAACTCTTGGGAAAGAAAATCGAATTTTTTTGTTACTTTTTCCGTGTTACGTCTGTTTTTATTTAGCATATTAAAACCTAAGTCGTCGACGAAAACTTTTACTATTAACTAAGAATTATTGAGTTTAAATTTTTAACTAGTGTTACAGAACTGTTTATGACTTCTTTGTCATGACAAATCCGTCGTAAGAGATAGTATTACTTTACATAACGGTCTTTTGTTATCCTACAATGTAAACCTTTATCTGTTTTGTTGTTTTTTTAACGACTCATTAAAGAACCATCACCTTTTGTGATTATAAATGTTCATTAATCTTTATTTATTTTACTTTCTTGATCTACAGTTTTAGACACCCTACTCGGTTTCATATCTCTTTTACACGTAAGTTACGTATGTAATCTTTTATTTCTTTTAACTTATCATTATTCGATGAGTAACGTGCTTCTTCAATTTTACTTTTGGTTGTTACCATTGTTTCATTCCGGTTTCTTTCATGTTCTTTCCCTTATTATTTTGTTACTTGTCTTTGATTGACATTTCTTCGGTTAGTACTTCGCTAGTTAATTTGGTTTTAGATCTGGAAAGTTTTCTAATAATTTTATTCGTAAAACCGTTTTGACTTGTTCGTCTTTTTCTCTTCACTGTTTGTTAAGTTCTATAGTTTGATCCCCACCACTCGAAGGACCCACCGAGTCACCATTTCTTAGGTGTACGGTTGCGTCCTGAGTACCCAAACTAGGAACCAGCCCCTCCTAGGGTACTCGGTCGCTCATTGATTCGGGCACATGGTGTTGAGGACTCGGACACGCGATCTGGGGCTCCTGACGTCGATGAGTTCGGGTGCGTGGGTCTCGGGTACAAGGTGTCGTTCTCTTCGACGACACTACTCTTTGGGCTCGTGACGTTGATCGCTCCTCGGGGACGAGAGGTGTTCGTCTCTTTTCGGGCACGTTGTTGGTCATTACGGGTCTCACCGGTAAAAAGTTTTTTCGTTTTTGATCTTCTCAAAAAGATATGAAGTAACCCCCTCTCGTCTAATATCAAACGTTACTTTACTCCTTTCTCGAATCTTTTCAATTAGTCAAGAAGAATCTCCACCTTAACACAACGACTATAGACCTCTTGTTCTCTGCCTGACGGTCCTTCCCGTTCAAGTGACTGTCAAGAATGACAGGTCTCGAGTGTGTAGGGTACATCCTAAGGAAGAAGTGACTGTAGGTTCTTTACGTCTTTCGTCCTAAACTTTATATGCGTAATAAATTAGTCAGGGAACCGGAAACGGATTTCAGAGGTTGAAACCGAGACAGAAGTTTAAGGGAAAATCTTCCTGTGGTCGGTATATCCAAATCCCCGGGTGTAGCGAGCTCATACTGGAGTAGAATTGGTTACGATAGATGTCCCTACGATAAAGGCTTACTCTAGCGTAAGTATCCATAACTACACAATCCTAAAGTTATACTTAGAATTTTCCTGTGTGAAGTTGGGTATTGTTGTCGATATAAAGGGAACATGTAGATGTTTCTCAGTAAGGACAAATCGGTAGGCAAGAAAAGAAAGCTAGTGACTACAGTCGTACCCTCGGTACTTTGGATTCTCCATTCTACTACCAGAGACCCAGGTTTGATGGGCCCAAGTTTTGATTCGAGGTGCGGAATAGTCGTCACGTTAAAATCCGTTCGACGAAAGGGAGAGATCAGAGTTGAATAAGTTAATGTTTGAACCTTACCAGTAAAGTAACCCAATAACACTGTTCATTTTCTCAATCTCGTGTACTTTGTAAATTCATGGACGGTATATCGAAAGATCTATTCAAAAGAAAATAATGACATTTAGATGTTGTATCAAAAAGTCCACCCCAAAATTAAATACAAAGACATAGATCATAGTAAAATGCTTGTGTCTTAGGATACTCACTCGGGTTCTAAAAATTAGGAGTAAGGGTTTACGTACTACCAAGTCTCCACGACCTTTTGTTTCACGGACCAAGGTCTTCTGGTTCGTCGGTCACCGTTGTGTCATGATCTGGAGTCCACCACCCTAACGATCGGTAGCAGTTAGCTGTGGTCAGGCGTACCAATCGTCTAAATTGAATTAATAATTCTGTTTTCAGTATACTACAGTAAATATATACTTTAGAATTTTTGTCCTATGTTTACTTGAATAAACGTTTTGTTTTCGTCTCAGCGTCTACATCTTTTGTTTGAATTGTTCACCAATACCCCCTTCCTTATTTAGCCCTCTAACCCTGACTGTATGTGTGATAATATATATTTTTTCTATTGATGATTCTTGGACGACATATCGTGTCCTTTGAGATGAGTTATAAGACCTTACCGGATATACCCTTTTCTTAGAAATTTTTCTCATATATATACATATACATATTGACCAAGTGAAACGATGCATGAACTTTGATTGTGTTGTAACATTTAGTTGATATGAATATATTTTTAAATTTTTTTTTTTGTAAGGTACTGTTTAAAGAGTTGACTGGTGTACTTAACTGGTGAATTCAGGTCAGTGTGGGACTCAACTCTCTAAGATACTGTCATAGTCCTAGATATCTGTTGTGGTATACTAGAATAGAAACCTTTAAGTTAGAAAAAAACCGAGACACCGTCAACATAATTTAAACAGATATTATACAATAAGGACTTTGGAGAGTTTCCCCTTACTAACTTGTAACGTACTCATTGAGTCTTAAAGACCTTTAATACTCTCCTTTTTCACTACCACAATATAATCGAAAAGTTTAAGTGTGTCTTTATTTTACCGAGGAAAGAAAGTGGAAATTCCGAAAGTCGTACCTGTTGCACTCACTGACTCAAACTTTAACGAGACGTAAACGTTAGTCTTGAGGACACCACGGGGTCTTTAGGTTAATACCAACCTTTTGGTACATTGTTATACCCTTAGACAGGACTAGTTTTGTTATAAAATGATTCAAGTGACTTCTAATTCTGACTTATTGTGACTTCACACTTTAGGAGTTAATACGTAAGATTCTTTTCTCCACGGAATAACGGTCTGTGAACGCTAAAAAAAGTGGGACCTTTATAACTGATATTGGGAGACTCCAAGGACCTTTTGTGTCGAGATTTGTACTTATTAGTTCTACGTTACTGAGGTGATACCCGAGAAACGGTTCCATTTAAAAACAGTAAAATCTTCACACTCCTCCACTTCTCCCTCCTTCCCACTGACTGGGTCCTACAGACCTAAGTCCAGGAGTGGATCGTAGAGAAAAGAATGATGGATAGAGACTCGTACGCAGGTCGAGGGAAGGACAATTGCTGTACTATTGGGACGACTCATTACTTGTATGGGGGAGTCGAGACACTAAATTGTCAAGACACCAAGAACCTGATTTGGATCATAATAATAATCGTTCGTAAAGAGTAAACCCCTAAAGATTCGGTTATGTTAAATTTACTTGATTGTCTTTCCGACTATCTGTTGATGGTCTAAAATAAAAAAGGGTCATCACTAACCTCGAAAATTTTTTTACGAGGTTAAAAGTTTTTGGTATCAATGTAATGTATTTTCTTTCTTGTTAAATCCTATGTTTACATTTTTCGTCTTTTCTATGACGGGTTATTTGTTTTCTGGAAAGTGTTTAAACACCGTTGAACCACGTGTGCATGTCGGTGTGTGTCTGACAGGTGTAAAAAGAGTGAATCGTACTAGGTTACTGCTAAAATAGCACGAGATTTTAAACACTCGGAAACCTCTCATTTGACTCATCTTTATTTTGACTGTTTTATACAACGATTCAGTGAAGTCAGTACAGGCTGAGACACGCTGGGGTCTCTGCCGTCGGGTGGTCCGAGGGGGCAGGGACCCTAAGAGGTCCGTTCTTGTGACCTCACCCAACGGTAAAGGAAGAGGTTACGCACTTTCACTTTTCACTTTAACTTCAGCGATTCAGCACAGACTGAGAATCGCTGGGGTACCTGACGTCGGATGGTCCGAGGCGACAGGTACCCTAAAAGGTCCGTTCTCATGACCTCTGTTTTATACAATCTTGTTAATTTAAGTTTCACAAGTTATAAAATCTTTTTACAACTGTTGGTTAATGGGAACATGTATATATGGTGTTTTGTTACTTTTATGTACCCTTTATTTTTTAATCTACTTAGTCAAATCGTAGTTATACATAAATATACTATTTCGTGTTTCACTTTAGTTCTACACACACACACACACACACACACACATACGTGTATATACCCGAAGGGTCCGTGTCACCATTTCTTTGACGGACGGTCACGTTCTCTGTGTTCTCTGTACCTAAGTCAGGGACCCATCCTTTCTAAGGGACCTCTTCCTTTACTGTTGAGTGAGGTCATAAGAACGAACCCCTTGGGGTACCTGTCTCCTCGGACCACCCGAAATCAGGTATCCCAGTGTTTCTTAGTCCGTTCTGACTCGTGTGTGCGTGTTACAATTAATGTATTTTAGTATCAAATCCTTATAAACCCCTCTTTTAGTTGGTCCTTTCTTTCTAGAACGTCCATGATTCTCTTTGTTGAACAGATCCTACAAGTCGGGGTGAGAAGGTCATACTAGAACATTATGTTTCTCCACGGGTATGTAGACTAAACCCTGGATGTTCCTCACTTTAATCATTGTTACTTTCCCTTTCCCAAAACCCCACAAAAACAAAAACGTCTTTATATATTTAGGTTCACGTAAACTCTTGAAGACCCCTTCAAGGTTAGACACCGGAGACCGTGGTTAAAGTCAATTCTAAACATTTCAATTATTTGGAGTATGAATTTTGTTAATTTTTTTTAAAAAAAAACCGAGGTGGTACGTCGTCTCAGAATTGGTGACCTGATGGTTCCTCCAGGGGGTTATAACATGAACAATTTCGAGTAACGGAGTAAAAGAGACGGTCAATTGTAGTAACGGATTTCCTTTTACACTTTCACTGTAAAGACTACGGACCAAACTCGGTCCTAAGAGGTCCTGTAGTCATTCCTTTTACCAGAAGAGACGGAGAGGAAAGAGTCTCCCACTGTAGACTCACCTGTCCTTCCACCTCGGTCCTCAGTTGTCCTTTCTTACGGTATGTGGAAAGTCTTTCAGTTAAACGAGAACGGGAGTAAGCAAATCAGGTGTAATAAATGAGCCGGTAATGACACACCGTCCGTAGTAAGGTCCGTGACCTTGTCTATGTTACTACTTATTTAGTCTGAGGACGGAAAGACCTCGAAGATCAATGAGTCACTCTCGTGGTTAAATAGATATTAATATTTCGTCTCACTCTTCAATAGTATAGTCTTTCCTTTACTTGAGTCCCTCATATACACTTTCACTTCAGCGAGTCAGTGCAGGCTGAGAAACACCAGGTACCTTAAGAGGTCCGGTCTTATGACCTCACCCATCGGAAAGGGAAGAGATCCCCTAGAAGTGTTGGGTCCCTAGTTTGGGTTCAGAGGGTGTGACGTCCACCTAAGAAATGGTCGACTCGGTGTTCCCTTCGGGTTCCCTCATATATTAGGTCTGATGTATAAACGGACACCACCACTGCCACCTTGTCTCCGTCACGTGGTCGTCTTCCTTCTAATACACATTTCAACAACTACAAGTTCGTACGTACCTTATAAGGTCGTTATAGTTCGTGACGTCGACCTGTCGTCGTAACGGTAAGTACATCCCCTTCATCCTTCAATCAGATCCGTCTGTCTCTAGGTTTTCCTTCTCTACCGTAAAAAGTACTCAACAATCGGACCACGCCAAATCCCCGTCCCGTTCACTTAAAGGACTTTGTAATGATGTGAAAGACGATGTCTTCGAAGATGGTTGTCTCTCACTCGAGAGGGAAACACGCGACAGTCTTGGTGGGTGGGACGACCTGCGTAAGGTGGTTGAGACTCCCAAAGTCTCCGACTAAGTTGGGGTCTCACCTTCCGAGGTGAATCGGGTCCGAGACTAGATTGATACCACCTCTACGAACCCCAAGACGTAATAAAGGAAAACAAGGACCATTTAAGATTCAGTCCTCATTAACAGAAAAACCACTACACGAAACAGAAAGAGTGCACGATCTTAGACCTTAGATTTATCAGGAGTCATGAAACCCGAAGGGACCATCGAGTCATCGTTTCTTAGAGGACGGTCACGTCCTCTGGACCCAAACTAGGGACCCAGTCCTTCTCAGTGTCCTTCTCTTTTACTGTTGGGTGAGGTCATGGAACCGACCCTTTAAGGTACCTACCTTCTCGGACCACCCAATCTCAGGTACCCTAGCTTTTCCTCAGTCTGTACTAAATCTCTGATTTGCTGTTGTTGTGATGAATAAAGATACTCTAAAACTCATCTCAGAATGATCCAATGTACGGTAGGGTAGTGGTGACCTAGACGTTATTAATGGTCCCCCAGCATGTCTTAATCTTTTGAGGAACGGTAACTTAAAAAGTTATACTTGACCTGTAGGATACGTACTGGAAGTTGTGGCAAGGAAGAGGGTGGTTGGGTAGAGTCGGTTGTTCAGTGGGTGGTCTTCTTGACGCATCCATGATTTCGGTTCGTACCTTAAACTGACCCCGAACTATACCTTTAAGAGTATATAAACAAACTTGTTCGGAGAAACTAGTGTCTTAGACCTAGATAACGAAATTTAAGTTTAAGTTATGTGTTCAGTGAAACTGTTGTAGGAAGTACCTAAAAGTACGGAACAAACTTGTGCAAATGTTTGTGACGAAACTTTTTATTGAACAAAAGGTGTTCAGTCGTGATTAATCGCTTTCGATGAAAAAGTATAAGTTTGTTTTAAACGAAAAGACATTGAGTGTAGGATAGAGAAGAATTCGTTGGTGTCTTTTTTTTTAGAAGGGGTGAAGGTGTATCGTAGAGATATAAACTTTAAATTTGTTCTTTTTCCGTTAATGTAGGTCTCTCTGACTTTCCTATATGGTTACAGGTTTCAGTGTCTTATCGGTTATGGGAATAAAACTTTATCTTCGTTTAATAAATTTTAATGTCATATTAAAATATTAATCACGGGTCTCTGCATGAATTCGTACATCGTTAGAGATGAAGATGTAAGTTACTAAAGTCTTCTGGTGAGAAGAACAAATTTCATCATGACACGTAAAGAACAGAACGGCCCTTAAAGGTGTAAAGGACTAAGATCACACGGAGAGACCCCACTGAACAAATGAATAAAGTGGTAGAAATTAGATAGTACTGGATAAACATTTCATACCTTTTACTCGTTTCATGACTCATTACGATCAGTTACCTTTACTTCTCCGTCGGTCGTTAGCCGACATATGAAATCGAAAATTTTCGACGGAGAAGTAAGATTGTAGGATAATTAATACGGGACGGTAATGAGTGTACTGGAAAGTAAGTAAATTATCGTTATTACAAGACTCACTAAACTCACAAGTTCCACTACGTAGGTTACTCTACCCGTCAACGTTTACGAAACTCGTAGTGTCTCCGGAGTACGACCATTAATCTGGTTGATTAACAGGGAGAATTTCCTAAGACTCACGGAAAGTCTTCAAGGAATTTAAGAGAGACGACCAAACGGACATTATAGAATGTGTGAGTGATGTATGTCACCCTTTAAAGTGTTCAAGGGAAACTTAGACTGAGACACAGTTAGTCCAAGGTAAAATTACGTACTGCATATAGAAAATCAAGTTCATAAATCAAAATGAACAACCCCTGTTACTCGAAAAAACTCCCGTAGTAGAGAGTATGTTTATTATTTGACAAAACTGTCTTGACGAAAAACACAACGATATATAATTATACCTAAGTGTCTATAGACTTCGGATTGGTACTTTTCAAATCATGGACACCTAAGTCTAAATCATGGGAACGAACTTTTTTAGGACATTGGAAGTGTAGTTAGTAGTTCGAGGTATGGTTTTTTCAAGAAAAGTAACTATGGACCCCAAAGGGGTCTACTCATCGATCGGGACCGGTCCACGGATAGGGTTCCAATAGTAAGAATAACCTTAAACTCCAGGACGAGGTCATGAGACTAAGGACCTTGTGAACTCCAATGGGACGAGTTGATTTATCGAGTGTACATACGACTTTCTATCTATCTATCTATCTCTCTGTCTATGTCTCTAGTCAAGTCAACGAGTCAGTACAGGTTGAGAAACGTTGGGGTACCTGACGTCGTGTGGTCCGGAAGGACAGGTAGTGGTTGAGGGTCTCAAATGAGTCTGAGTACAGGTGACTCAGCCACTACGGTAGGTTGATAGAGTAGGAGACGGTAGGGGAAGAGGAGAGCGGAAGTTAGAAAAGGTCGTAGTTTCAGAAAAGTTTACTCAGTCAAGAAGCGTAGTCCACCGGTTTCATAACCTCAAAGACAAAGTCGTAGTCAGGAAGGTTACCTATAATTCCTGACTAAAGGAAATCCTACCTGACCAACCTAGAGGAACGTCAAGTTCCCTGAGAGTTCTCAGAAGAGGTAGTGGTGTCAAGTTTTCGTAGTTAAGAAGATACGAGTCGAAAGAAATATCAGGTTGAGAGTGTAGGTATGTACTGATGACCTCTATCTATCTATATCTAGACACTGTCTATAGGATCTCTTAAGACAGGTGGTATTTATGACATTATATCTGAGAACTAGGGGAATCATTATAAGAGTTGTGTTAAATAAGTCGATGATACCCTTACCAATGGTAGAACGGTCCGAAGTGAGTTCTTCCATTCTATTTATAAGTCGAAGTGTCCCCTCCCTCCATTACCTTTACTGTTATTTCGGTCCGTTCTTTTACGTTCCACTTGTCACCCTTTCCTGTTCCTTCGAGAAGTATAAGGATGAACGGGGATCTAGTTACAGAGAAACCTAACCCGGGTACTTTTCCCAGCGTCTGGAGGTCCTCTGGGGACCTCATCGACACTGACAGGATCTTCGAGGTGAGTGGAACATTGGTGTCAGTAGGAATGGTTATCAGTTCGATTGTATCTATTAATGTAGGACCACCGTCGTTTGAATTTTACTTTTCTTTCTCAACCCTCTAGATCGTTCTGGCACGTCTTGAGGGTTTGTGGATCAACGTACCCGGTCAGAACGAGGAAATTGAAGAAACTTTATTTTGCTACGTAGTTTAAATTTAAATTTAGGTATAAAACATAACACTACTCCAACAAGACATAATAATGATTATTATCTATAGAGTAACTTGTAGCATTGGTATACCATATAACGACAACAAATCGACGATTCAGTTCAGGCTGAGAAAGTCATGGGGTATCTGACACCGGGTGGTCTGAGGAGATAAGTACCCTAAAGGGTCCGTTCCTATGACGTCACCTAACGGTAAAGGAGGAGGTCCCCTAGAAGGGTTGGGTCCCTAGCTTGGGCGTAGAGGACGTAACCGTCCACCTAAGAAATGGTGACTCGGTGATCCCTTCGGGTTCACCACACATGGTCCGAGGATTAATCAAGTAGGTAAATAGAGTTCGGAGTACTAGGAGTAAGAACCAGATCTTAAAGCTAGTTCTTCGACTGTGACTTCCGGTTCCCCGAGAAGGTTCCGGTGTGGCCGTCCGTCATGGTCTGGATACTAGACTTAGGTCTAGAGGGAACAAAGGCTTCTGGTGGTTCGAAAAGAGAAATGGACAATACGAGTAATGCGGTTGATACCAAAAACAGTCCTATACCTTACTAAGATAGAGACTCAGGGGTCAGATCGAGTACATCATTGATCACGGGTCATTTGTGACCACCTTGACTTAAACTCAACGGCTTACTCCTATGGTCAAAGAAATTTTTTTTTCTTTTAAATTAAACACATAAAATTAACCTCCGAACAATGAAATGTTATAACACCTACAAAAACGGTATGTAGCTGTACTTAGTCGGTGTCCACGCGTACGCAGGGGGGGTAGGACTTGGAGGGATGGTGGAGGGAGGGATGGGGTAGGGAGACCCAACAGGGTCTCGTGGTCGAAACTCACAGGACGAAGTATGTGACTTGCACGTGACTCCTATGGTCAAAGAATAGACCCAACGACCATTTTTGGGTATCGACCGTTACCATCGTACACATGTCTGGAAACGAGAGGATCGTCTTTGGAGTCTTAAACGAAACGTCCTGAGGACCTTCGGACCAGAGTCCTTTTCGGACCTCGAGTCCGTGAAAATGTTTTCGAGACGTCGGAAGATCCTTTTTTTTTTTTTACAAGTCTCGATTTAAAACGACAACTTCTTCCGTTAGAACTCGAGACTCCCAAATTAATGAATACGGTTTTGTTTTCTCGGTCATTATCCTATTAACGGGTACTTTCCCTTAATTTATCTTAGTTTTCTTTTAAACTTCGGTGTTATAAGAGAACGGAAGACCTCCTCGTTTCGATTAACAAAAGGTAGACTTCAAGGGAAAACCACCAAAGTAGGGTCGATTAAAAAGTTCAATAAGCTTAAGGGAACGTCTATGAGTAAAATTGTCGAATCCTTCCTTCCGAGGAAAGTAAGACTGAAAACCTCAACTGAACAAATTGAAACGAAACCTAACTTTTATAACTGTAGTCTTTCGTAGTCAAGTCAAGTCAAGTCAACGAGTCAGCACAGGCTGAGAAACGCTGGGGTACTTAGTGTCGTGCGGTCCGGAGGGATAGGTAGTGGTTGGGGGCCTCAAGTGAGTCTGAGTACAGGTAACTCAGGTACTACGGTAGGTCGGTAGAATAGGACCCAGTAAGGGAAGAGGAGGACGGGGGTTAGGGAGGGTCGTAGTCTCAGAAAAGGTTACTCAGTTGAGAAACGTACTCCACCGGTTTCATGACCTCAAAGTCGAAATCGTAGTAAGGAAGGTTTCTTTAGGGTCCCGACTAGAGGAAGTCTTACCTGACCAACATAGAGGAACGTCAGGTTCCCTGAGAGTTCTCAGAAGAGGTTGTGGTGTCAAGTTTTCGTAGTCAAGAAGCCCGCGAGTCGGGAGAAGTGTCAGGTTGAGAGTGTAGGTATGTACTGATGACCTTTTTGGTTTCGGAACTGATCTGCCTGGAATCAGTCTTTTCATTACAGAGACGAAAACTTATATGATAGATCCAACCAGTATTGAAAAGAAGGTTCCTCATTCACAGAAAATTAAAGTACCGACGTCAGTTGGTAGACGTCACTAAAACCTCGGGGGTCTTTATTTCAGACGGTGACAAAGGTGACAAAGGGGTAGATAAAGGGTACTTCACTACCCTGGCCTACGATACTAGAAGCAAAAGACTTACAACTCGAAATTCGGTTGAAAAAGTGAGAGGAGAAAGTGAAAGTAGTTCTCCG
This sequence comes from Capra ibex, assembly GCA_006410555.1. Classification (NCBI taxonomy): domain Eukaryota; kingdom Metazoa; phylum Chordata; class Mammalia; order Artiodactyla; family Bovidae; genus Capra; species Capra ibex. Next base: position 57,077,643 of record SJYO01049755.1, on the reverse strand, counting down.
AAAACTCAAGGAGAAGTGAAAGACGGTATTTCCACCACAGTAGACGTATAGACTCCAATATCTATATCTTCTTTTTCCCTCTTGAACCTACTAAAATCACTGGAGTCAAGGGTGTACTATTTGACGAGTAACCAGTACGGTTTTGGACGCAAATATTATGATATAAAAATTTCCCTTCAACCTAAATCTTGTTCCTTACAAATTAAGACGAAATAAGGTGTCACCAGTGTCGTGTGAATTTTATAGTGTCAGTCAAAGATTGTCGGGTCTAATACTGTTCGTGACCGTTTAACCTTACCAAGGAGTCTTGTTCCTCTACCGCTGATACTTAACAAAGTTTTCTATTCCTCGTTTAAGGGACCGTTAGGTCACCAATTCTGAGACACGAAGGTCACGTCCCCCGGTGCCCAAGTCAGGAGCCAATCCCTTCATCCTAGGACTTACGACACACTACTCCAGTTTTTTAATTATTATTTATTTACAATTTTCTTTTATTTTAAATTTTTTAACTAAGAAATTTTTCTCTAGGATAGATCACGTGTGTACAAACACCCCCTTGTCAGGGAGAGTCCCAGACAACCTGGGTTACACCTGACGACGACACAAAGACTTCTCGTAGAACAATTATGTGTGTTCCCTGACTTCTCGGTCTGTGCAGGACACTGTGTTGTGACAACAACAAATCAACGAGTCAACTCAGGCTGAGAAACGTAGAGGTACTTGACACCGGGCGGTCCGAGGAGGCAGGTACCTTAAAAGGTCCGTTCTTATGACCTTACCTCACGGTAAAGGACGTCTAGCTTTGACGCAGAGAACACAGAGGACGTAACCGTCTGTCTAAGAAATGGTAGTCCCGGTGGAACCTTCGGACACCATATTTCAAGTGAGAGGAGTTTTAGATAATTATAAGGTCCTTCTTTCGACAGATTTCCGTCGTTTTTACGACGACGATATTGTACGAAATAGTAAAACCCGAAACCCTTTGATATGTGTAACTTTTTTAACTCTGATCGATTTGTATAATTCCATAAACGTTCCCATAAGACACATCGACATTTATTTTAAAATCTAGTGATAAATAACTGTACAGAGGAGGTATACCAATAACACAGTAAAACACTCTCTTTAATTTAACGTAGGTAATACCTTTAAACCGAGTATTTTAGAAGTATGTTTGTGGAAACATATTTAACACGAACTTGGTTTACAACGATTGAGGGAAATACATGATCTTTAAAGACAATTCTAAGACGACCAGTCAGAGGTTTAATAAGATTCTATTATCCACCGGTTTTCCCGAGGTTAATGACTTCCTTGTCCAGTGTCATTGTTATTTTTTAAAACACAAAAATAAAATTCCATGATAACCAGAAAGTTCACTCCGTCGGAGACCCAACAATATAACCGGACTTTGAGTACTCTCTCGCAACCCGATTTTCTTATTTTCTATGTTGTTTCAGAACGGACACCTCTCTAACGTATACTTTATACATCACTTTTTCTCTCTCTCGGATCTTGTCTTCGGGTTCCTGTGAGATGTATGTTCCCTAACTGTAATCTTATGTCCAGTCACTTCGGTAGACCTGTCTTGGTTGACCACTACAAGTTTCTTCCCCTTTTCAACAAGAAGGGTTGTTTCTATCTACAAAAAGGTTCACTCTTTTTTCCTCGGCTAGACTTACAGTTCATTGGACTCCTGACTTTCCGGAAATAGTAGGGATTGGTATGCTCTAACGCCCACTGAATCGATTCCGTAAGGTGTCCCCATCCTTCGACCTTCGGTCTGACTTCACCCAAGTACTCCAGTTGTTCTCCTTGGGTATTTGCGTCTATTAAAAAAGTTCACGCTAGTATATTCCTTTCCCTACCCTTTTCTTAATTGACTTCCCTTTACCCGACCTCCGAAATAAAGGTGGGAGGGAAGAGGGGGGAATAAACAAATTGTCTCTCTCCTACCTTTCTCCAAACTTACGACAACCTTCAACGGTCAAACCTTTCCATTCTACGTTGTTACCCCACGTAGAAGTCGTTCACCTCCAACCTTACTAGTAGGAATCTACGTTCTTTCATAAACGAAAGGTACATACGTCTACGCCCCACTCCTTTCTCGACCGTTGGTGTCCTCTCACTTCCATTCGACAGTACTTGGACCACGTTCTTTGTGACTTGTTCCCTTCGTCAGACCGACTCTCGTGTCCCCTGTGATGGGTAGTACGGACAGACCTCCGTGTTCGAACACTCGCACAGTAAAAGAAACCACAGTAGACTATCGGGTCTACCTCTCTCATTCTTGGTTGAGAAACAGACGAGTCGTTTCAATTTACTGATTCGGTCATAGTCCGTCATCGAAGAGAGTAAGTTACTTATAAATAACGGATAGGCACTACTCGGTCCGTTGGTTAAAATTCTTATTACTTGTCTGAAGTATTTTACAGACGTGAATGTCTCAAATGTAAAATCACCTGAGTCAAAATTTTTGTCTCAGTATGGACATATTTAAGTTTTGTAAAGTTAGGGGAGTACTATTTAGAGAGTAGGATGGAACCCCCCTTTTAGTTCGGGATTTGACAAATTCACTTGGGTATCTTATGGTCATCTTAATTTCTAATGTGACACATGAATGTCGTATTTACGGTATGTCCTCCCTTATATCAGAGTCTACTAATCCTCGTTTTAAAAATACATTATTACGTCTTTTGAAAACTGTGATCTCAAAGAAGGGAATCTCAGACACGAGAAAATTAATCCCCTTACAAAGAGAAAGTACAAATATAAGGGTCTCGGATCGTATTATGGATCGTATATAATATGTGGGTTGTATGAAAACATACAACTTAATTACTCAAGTCAAATCAGTGAGTCAACACAGTCTGAGAAACGTTGGGGTACTTAACGTCGTGCGGTCCGGAGGGACAGGTGGTGGTTGAGGGTCTCAAGTGGGTTTGAGTACAGGTAGCTCAGCACTACGGTAGGTCGGTAGAGTAGGAGACAGTAGGGGAAGAGGGGGACAGGGGTTAGAGAGGGTTGTAGTCTCAGAAAAGGCTACTCAGTTGAGAAGGGTACTCCACCGGTTTCATAACCTCAAAGTCGAAATCGTAGTCAGGAAGGTTACTTGTGGGTCCTGTTTAGAGGAAATCTTACCTGACCAACCTAGAGGAACGTCAGGTTCCCTGAGAGTTCTCAGAAGAGGTTGTGGTGTCAAGTCTTCGTAGTTAATTAAGAAGCCGCGAGTCGAAAGAAGTGTCAGGTTGAGAGTGTAGACATGTACTGGTGACCTTTTTGGTATCAGAACTGATCTGTCTCGAACCAACCGTTTCATTACAGAGACGAAAAGTTATACGATAGATCCAACCAGTATTAAAGGAAGGTTCCTCATTCGCAGAAAATTAAAGTACCGACATTAGTGGTAGACGTCACTAAAACCTCGGGGGGTTTTATTTCAGACTGTGACAAAGGTGACAAAGGGGTAGATAAAGGGTACTTCACTACCCTGGCCTTCGGTACGAGAAACAAAGGACTTACAACTCGAAATTCGGTTGAAAAAGTGAGAGGAGAAAGTGAAAGTAGTTCTCCGAAAACTCAAGGAGAAGGGAAAGACGGTATTCCACCACAGTAGACGTATAGACTCCAATAACTATAAAGAGGGTCTTTAGAACTAAGGTCGAACACGAAGAAAGTCGGGTCGCAAAGAGTACTACATGAGACGTATATTCAATTTATTTGTCCCACTGTTATATGTCGGAACTACATGAGGAAAAGGATAACCCTTGGTCAGACAACAAGGTACAGGTCAAGATTGACAACGAAGGACTGGACGTATATCCAAAGAGTTCTCCGTCCAGCCTACCAGACCATAAGGGTAGAGAAAGTCTTAAAAGGTGTCAAATAACACTAGGCACGTCAGTTTCCGAAACCGTATCAGTTATCTCGTCTTTATCTACAAAAAGACCTTGAGAGAACGAAAAAGGTACTAGGTCGTCTACAACCGTTAAACTAGAGACCAAGGAGACGGAAAAGATTTTGGTCGAACTTGTAGACCTTCAAGTGTCAAGTGCATAACGACTTCGGACAGAACCTCTTAAAACTCGTAATGAAACGATCGCACACTCTACTCACGTTAACACACCATCAAACTCGTAAGAAACCGTAACGGAAAGAAACCCTAACCTTACTTTTGACTGGAAAAGGTCAGGACACGTGACGACTCAAAAGGTTTAATCGACCGTATAACTCACGTCGTGAAATTATCGTAGTAGAAAGTCCTAAAGTTTATCGAGTTGACCCTAAGGTAGTGGAGGTGATCGAAACAAGTAACACTACGAAAGATTCCGGGTGAACTGAAGTGTAAGGTCCTCCAGACCGAGATC